>JAQQZX010112777.1:0-10566 GCA_030068355.1 Notoglanidium maculatum | reverse complement strand
ATAACCTTTTATGTCAACAACCGCTCAGCTAAGTAAAGAGAAACAACAGTCCATCATTATCCAGTCTCTTTTAAAGTAATAAAAATAAAGAAAAAAACTGAATTAGAAGGTGTGTCTAAACTTTTGACTGGTACCGTAAGTCCTCGTGTACAAATTCAACAACCAAGAGTGCAAGCTAGGCATCATTTGAAGTAGCATGCTAAGCTACTTTGAAGTATGACAAGTCTTGTATACATTTTCTTGATACTTGGGTAGTACATGATGTTGATATGTTATACACTACTCTTTACTCTTTACGAGATCTTGATGTAAGGAGTTCCCTCTGATCTGTTGCACAACTCACACCCATTTTAGTCACCATATTAAAAGAACAATCATATCAGATTATTAACAGCACTGGCATGTCCTCCATATGAATATTAAATGTTATACTAATTTTTTCCCCAATCCACCTATATTTACACATTCCCAGTCTTACAACTTATAAGATATCCAGTGCACTCTGACACTTTAGATTATTCAGAACATCCACGAGAGCTTCTGGATGACATTAATGGTTTTTTCCTTGTCATAACTGCACTTAATATAATAATGTCCATATGCTTTTAGCTCTGGTAGTTGATTGTGTGAGTTCTCTTTTTGATTGATTGATATATATGCTCTAGAACTTGTGCACCCACCAGGCTGTGAGTTACACACTTGACACACATTTAGTTATACATTTGAAGATGAACACATGATGCCAGACAAAAGATTTCACTATGCAACAGAGTAAAGACTATTCTTACCCCATAGCACACCTGGGCTCTACAACTCTGTCAATCTGATTTATGAATCACAATCCATGCTGCTACACTCATGTAAATCCCACTTGTGAAACCTATCCTATGTGCTGAAGTTGGCCTAGAGAGATGATCACATGTATCAGAAACTAGAAACAAGTACAGCTAAATGGACTGACTATGTGGCACTCTCAAATCACTGCAGCCCAGATCATAGGTTACATTTAAACGTACATATATTCATTTTGCCAAGAATACTGCTTATTCGACAGCAACACCATCAGACCAGTAGGTCCTGATGACAATGTTTTAAGGTTGCAAACTTTTTTAAGCCCCCTTTTTGGGGGCTTAGGGCCTCATCAGTTTCAGGAGCCATCAAGTTTGCCACTCTTTTCCAAGAACTTTGTTCCCTCTTGGACACTGGCACCGTTACAAGACGACGTAGACCCCACAGCTGCAAACACAAATGTTCTGCTCAACATTCTTCCTAGTTTAGAAGGATGGAAGTTTCCATCTGATTCTAGAGTTTAGAGGGCTGAAAGCTCATACAGTGAAGCTGTCAGATGTTATTCAAGCTAAGCAGCCACAACATTGAGTCATGTCTAAATGATTTCCTTGATGCCATTTTACAAAAAATATTAACTTGTAAAGTATGAAATTTTAATCAGATGAACTAAAGAATAGTAAGTAAATAAGACATCTTAAATAATAATGAGTGAACAGATGTCCAGCAGCATGTTGTCTTGATTTGATTAGAGTAGATATTTTTTGAGTACATTAGATTATTAAACGTGTTCCACATTGAAGTTTCTGGCATAATCACTTTCAAACTCAATTCAGTGCTTCTTTCATATAACTGCTATGTTGGTAGATTATAATCCTATTAAGAGTTTAAGTACAATTTTACAAATTCCATAAGCCCATACCCAAACACGCAACACAGTCACATGCTTTATCACTAGGCAATCTTATAAAACAGACTCCATGTAGAAGCAATGTGGGTTTTCCTTAGCTTTTCCCTCTGAAAATCTCTAAAAAGCCATGAACTATTGTACGCCCCATTCAAGCCGCAAATAAATAATACAATGTAATAGTAAGGATTCTTTTGTACACCACAATGGCACTTGAATCTGAAAGAATGCAGTTGTGGAGCTGAAGTGATGTACCACTATCCCAGCTCATTTTATACACTTCAAGATCTTCTATAACAGTTTAGTATTGCAACAACAAAAAAAGTGCTGAAAGGCTGATATTTTTTGCATGAAAGAACAATTATCGTGTTATCTTCAAAGAATTGAGTCTTGTCTTAAATAATAATCAAAAGTATCAAATCATATTCTTGACACAATAAATGATTGGAACAGTGATGGTGCTATTTAGAAAAAGTGTTCATTCTTTTATTTGATGGATTTTGCTATTCTATTAGGAACAGCCTCCAAAGACCAAATCATATCTATTAGACAGATGTCTCGGCTCGTGCAGAATTAATTATTTAAAGAAACTAAACTCTTGCGTATTTGGAAGAATACTCATGGAAGTCCCAGGTGCACAGCTATCAGTACTACGTGAGCTTCACTTACCGAAAAAAGTGACCGCAAATCCCTCCATCACGCACGCCCAGGAGCCCAAGAAGAAATACCCACGATAATTAGTGACCACACTTAAAGTCCCACCGATCAGTGACATGAAAAAATCTGCCAGCGATAGATTAACAATGACAAAGTTTATGGGCTGTCTGAGTTGTTTAAACTTGTAGGTAACCAGCATAACCAGAAAGTTCTCGGACAGAGACAGCGACGTGATCACGACCATCCATGCTGCCAGCACTTTAAAGTTCCACGGCGGAATGGATTTCACAGGTCCGGAAAATGGATAATCTGGTTGGAGCACATCAGCTACTTCTGTGTAATTAACACCGCTCACTGGCGTGTCAAACGTGCCCATGATCTCAGTCCAGATAAACAGTCACTTCTGATACCGGACAATGCGCACTCTTGTATGTAGCCGTGAATGCGCTGCGCGTTGTGCACTTAATCATTTGCTCATTTGTTCCTGTAAAACTGCATCCACTTGATGTAAATTATTTCCTCGCAATAACTTAAAAATAAAGTCAGATTGATCTCAGTGCGCTGATTATCGACGTGCTTGCGCCGTGTTGGCGCAGGAAGTCCATAGCGCCTCTTTTCTCGGTGTAATCCATGCGCGCAGTTTACACTATGTCCGCAGTTTAATTGTGACTTATTGGATGCAGGAAAGTGAAGGGTCCCATAAACTTACTGAGTTTGTACAGTGCTTAGGAAGTAATCTTGGGTCAGGTGTCCAGTTGGTATGATTACCGTTTCGCGTCTCCTGTGGTTTTATATAAGCTATTAATGTCCTGTCAGGCAAAAGCGCATGCATCAGTCCTACCCTTAAGGAACAGCGACGTTTCGTCCTCTCCCCTTCCAGCTGCTGCGCTCGACCCTCGATAAGCGGGTATGCGCACACAGCGCGTGCGTAACGGGAGCTGCGCACAGCTGGAGTTGTTTTCTCTACCTTCATTCCTGCAGGAGCGCACAACTGTAAATGCTTTCCTAATAGGCTATTTATTACGCTATTCCATAATCTATACTCATCGTCCAAATTTATTAGGAACACATGGATGTAGTTATCTATTGCTGTATCCAAAGTGCAGCACAATCGTGCAGATGCAGGACAAGAGCTTGATCAAAATCATCAGACTGTGTAATCTCTGTAACTGTGTGAAATGCGATGTGTGAAAAAGTGTGATCTCTGTGACTTGAACCGTGGCATGGATGTTGGTACCAGATGAGCTGGTTTAAACTGCTGATCTGGAAATTTCACACACACAACAGACTCTCTTGTGCCCATGATAGCCTCAGGTACCTGTTGTTGGCTGACAGGAGTGTAATCCACTGTGGTCTTCTGCTGTTGTATCTCATCCACATTGAGATTCAATGTTTTTTGCATGCTGAGATGCTTTTCTGCTTGTAAAAATCTGATCATTTGAATTACTATATTCTTCCTGCAGTTTGAACCAATCTTCCTCTGACCTCTATTATCAACAAGGCATTTCCACCCACCGAGCTGTCGTTCTCTCAAAGTTTTTGTTTTTTACACCATTATGTGTAACTCTAGAGACTGTTGTGTGTGAAATTCCCAGATAAGCAGTTTCTGAAATATTCAAAACAGCCCAACTGGTACTAATATTCATGCCACGGTTAAAGTCACAGAGCTCACACTTTTTCTTCATATTGCTCTTTGTTGTGAACATTAACTCATTAAGCTCTTGACCTGTATCTACATTTTTTTACATTGTGCTCCTGCCACATGATTGGCTGATAACAGATAACCGCATAAATATTCAGGTGTAAAGGTGTTGCTAATAAAACGAACAATAAATGTATGTTACTGAAATGTAATGTTTTTGGTTTATTGGCATACTTTGCATTTCTCTGAGTGTAGCACATGAGACATTTTCT
Source organism: Notoglanidium maculatum (assembly GCA_030068355.1). NCBI lineage: Eukaryota > Metazoa > Chordata > Actinopteri > Siluriformes > Auchenoglanididae > Notoglanidium > Notoglanidium maculatum. The sequence goes on along the minus strand of JAQQZX010112777.1, from coordinate 6,302 downwards.
TTCTTTTGGGCATTGGTTTATCTGCATTTCATTGTAGTTGGTCAAAATGGGAATTGACTCATAGCTAACAGTTGACCTAATCTGTATGTTTTTGGGAGGAAACTGGAGCATCCAGAGGAAATCCATGGAGGCACAGTGAGAACATGCAAACTCCACACAGAAAGATCCCAGTCAACCAGCAGGTTTGAACCCAGAACCTTCTTGCAGTGAGGCAACAGCATTAACGACTGCACCACCTGCTTACAGTATATTATAGCGACTATAAGTAATTATGATACAATTTTAGCTATAGTGCTTAGAATTAATTTGGAAAATGCTACTACACTGAAATCAAATGATTCATGTGAATCATATTAATATGATTTTTTATATCTAGAAGAGGGTGCAAAATTTTGAGAACCCCTCTAGTAAATGCTTTTTAAAAATTTTACTGCACTGCAAGAAACAGTCATTCTTTGTATACTTTTAAGGGTTCTTAGGGCTCTATTTGGAAAATTTTCTGACAGAGATAGCTGTTCTGTTGACACTAAAGTTTTCTGAGCAAAGTTGATATGAACAAAATATAGGATTATGAATGAATTAAAGTTAAATTGCCCATAATTAACAATTCTTTCCACACAAATAACCATGCAGCTAATAAGCACTGTAATAATTGCAAGAAATAATTAGTCTGCCTGATTTAACACTGTGCCGTTTATTTTTCAGCTCTTTACTGAAGCAGATTTGAGAATTACATACTATGAACAAGTACTGGTCACATCTACCCTCTCATTAGAACACTCCAGTCACCTAGATACCAATTTGTGTCATCAAACATGAGTTCATGTTGATCAGGACATAAAACCTTTAACCTGCATCTCACAATGACTGATGCTCCATAAAATGACCTAGTTTTAACATGCTGCTGTCATAGTCGCTAAAATCTCCCAAGTGGATCAAGTCTGTGAAGTCTCTGACCTTTTGCTTCTTTATGACTCACGTTCTCTAATTATGATCTAAATTAATATCAGTACCAAAGGTCCACGGCACTCCTCAACTTCTGATAACTAATACCTATTCTACATTTGGGCTGCCACTGGTACTTGTCCTATATTATAATGCATGAATAATTCTGAACCTTTCATTTCTCCTTTATAAATGGAAACTTTTAAAATAGAAAGGGCATTTTCCAGCAGAATCATGTTTAGGACAGGAACTGGGGCATGAAGAATGTTAACAGAAGTACTGTTAATGAAACTAATGTGAATTGATTTATTTCTTGATCCTAACTGTAATCTACCTATCTATCTATCTATCTATCTATCTATCTATAAAAAATCTACCCACCCCTATTAAAATGGAAGAATTTTGTGATGTAAAAATGAAACCAAGATAAATCATGTCAAGGTCTTTTTCCACCTTTAATGTTATATAATGACCAAGAAAATTCAAGCAAAAAACAAATAGATATGTATTAGGGGGAAAGAAAGACAAAAAATTACAATAACCTGATTGTATAAGTATGCACACTCTTTTATAATGGGTCATGTGACTGTGTTTAGAATTAACCATTACTAGAATTAACCACAATAACCAAAATTCACATTGAAACTCATGATCAAAATTAATTATCCTTTCCTTGTCATCACTGAAGTGATTCTGCTTAAGCCCAAATAAAGATCAGCTGTTTAATAGCATTTTCTTGACATTTTCTGAAGCCATGGTACCTTCACAATTGACAGAAGGATGAAAATTTATCACAAAGGCTGTCAAAAGACGTATGGTATTAAAGGAGCTGAAAAAATACTTGGCAATTACTGATCTTTTTGTCGGCATGTGACATTTTCTCATGTTCACCTGTCTGACTATTGAGTAAGGTAGCTAGATGGAAGCCCTTTCTCATGGAAAAAAGAAAAAGAACATTAAAGTCTGCCTAAATTTTGGTATATGTTATTGTCTCATGAGAGCAAGGTAGAACTTTTTGGGCATAATTCTAAAAGATACATCTGATGTTTGACACAAAAACAAGAACAAAATTCCCAAAGAACAGAAGCATGGTGGTGGCAGCATCATGCTATGGGGCTACTTTTGTTCAGCAGGGAATGGGGATCTAGTCACGATAGAGGGAATAGGTGGATAGCTCCAAATGTGATTTTGGTACAGAACTTGCAGGCCTTTTGTTAAACAGCTGAAAATGAAGAAAAATGTTTTGCCTTCCAGCATGATAACAGCCAAACACTAAATCCAAGTCAGCATTGGAATGGCTTCAGAAGAAGAATATAAAAGTTTTGGAATGACCCGGTTAGAGACCGTATTTAAATCCTATCAAAAACCTGTAGAATGACATGACATGGGCTGTGCACAGTTTGGTCCCCTCATAATTTGATAGAGCTAGAGAATTCCTGCAAGAAAGATTGGAATGAAATTGCAGAAAAGATTGTCTTACCCAAAATGACTGAGTGTTGTATTAGAAGTAAAAGGCGCTTCAACAAAATATTGGTTAAGGGATGTGCACACTTGTGAAACCAGGTTATTGTACCTTTTTTCCTTTTTTTCATAAATTTTTATGTTTGTAGACATTTCATATCCAATCTATCTATCTATCTGATTAAATATGTAGTTGATAGTGATGATCAAAATGGCAGCTACATGAAGATTATTATGCAGTGTCACCCAGGATGGATGTGTTGAGTCTGGTTGCTCTCATGGTTCCTTCTGCATGTCATCCCAAGAAGATTTTCTTTGCACGGTTACCACAGATTTGCTCATTAGGGACTTAATTCTATATCCAGTTTTCGCCAAAAAAAATTTGTGAAAATGTCACAAAGCACTATAATTAAAAGCTATTATTTATTATAAAAAAACTATTAAAAGCAGTACACAAATAAAATTAATTGAATTGAATAAATCACAATGCATTTCCGTGTAAGGATGTTAACATTATTTTCTGATGCAGTGACATGGTTGGAGACTTTTTCTTAAAACATGTAATGTCTGCTGGATAATAAGGGCCTATTGATGGAACTTGAGTGTCCCCGATCTGTCAGAATCCATGTAGTGGAGAGGACAGCCTTATCCAAGGATAATTTATCAACTGAAGCCATGATGGCTCTGAGAAACATGGGTTATTATCCTGAAAGCATTACAGCTGAGTTAAAATGCAGCCTGTGACAGTAGGCTATGTCAGAGAAAGAGAAACAGATATCAATAAAGTGGTAGCCAGGCACCTTAACTATTACTATCGCTTCAAAGTTGTTTGAAGTGTGACTGAATGTACAACTACAATTTAAAACCATAGTAATAAATATTAATCATGAAACATAAAATGACAGACTTAAAGATCTTGAAGCTCAACTCAACATCTGTTAGGTGCAGATTTTAGATTGTCACAAAGGGGCAACACACAAATTAATAATTGTTAGGTGCAGCGCAACCAACAAATCAACAAGCTCTATTTTACATTTGGCTAATGCGATTGTAAAGCTGTAGCCAACTTTAAAGGAGAGAAGGACACAGAGTACAGAGGACAAGTTTTTCTTCCCTCATCCCTTTGTGGATTCTGATTCTGCCCCGTCTTTGATCCTGCCTTGCCGTTACAGCTCCGTACTGTTGTACAAAAATGAAGATTTATTGCCTCTGATGGCTCAGTGGTCTACGCTGACTCCTTTGTTCAATACAACCTTTATAAAGTTTACTGTTCCCAGAACTCTGGTACTACAGATGACACCACTGGAGTTTTCCCCACACTATGCATATCTACTCTTAAACCACTCTAAAAATGTTTAGCAGAAGTGAACATTTAATAATTTCATTCTCAGCTGGATGAACACAATATGCTTCAACACCCTGCAGAGTCTGAAACACTCTGGGGTATATTGATGGACACCATGCACATTACAACATAAATACACTTTTCATTTCATGTCCACAAAGAAACATCAAGCCCTCTGTTATTACTAGTCCATAAACCAACCCTACGCAGTCATGTTCACTGAATTGACTTTAGCTCCTGATCAATATTTTTCTATTAATTTTAAGCAACTTAACTGCACTCTCTCAAAGCTGTATACAATGGGTTTTTGGAAATTCACACTGCAGAATTGAATGAAACAGATAAGCAATGTAATATTTATGTTGACACTAATTACTGTTTTTTGTCCTGTTATTCTTGCACTTACAAGTATGTAATATTGCTTGCGTGCTGTGTATTAATTTTTACACTATTTGGAAAAAAATAAACCTCACTTAATGGTTCTATGTAGAATCCTACAATAGGGTTAAACTAAGAACCACTAACTATACAAAGAACCCTTGAAAAGCCCTTCTGGAAGTGTATGCAAGACCCCTAATATACAAGTGCATCCTGAACATTGTTTCTCAGATGCGGTCCAAACTAGGAGTTACTGCCGTGGATTTATGAAGTACACGAATATACTTTTTGAAAGAAGGTTAAATCTAGAACTCCCTTTTGCTGTTCTTCAGGTGAGAAAAACAATAAATGCTCTAAGTAAAATGAAAAAGTTGTATTATCAGGTATATCTTTCTCAGTCAACAGAGACATGATTTTAAAGATTGCTGTTGAACAAATCCTCTCCCCTTACACTTTACATGTCTGTATAACACACTTTAAGAGTAATCACACAGTCCTATGGGTACATTTAATTATATGTTGTACTTGTATGACTGTGTATGTGACAAATAAAGAATCTTGAATGTTGAATCTTGGAATTGGATCAAGATATAAATCAACTGGGTTACAAGCAAAAATTAAATGAACACTTTCAGATAAACATAATTCCAACCGGCGGCATGAGGGTGTAGCGGCTCACACTGTCGCCTCACAGCAAGAAGGTTCTTGGTTTGAACCTGCCAGCCGAGTGAGGCCTTTCTTTGCAGAGTTTGCATGTTCTCCCTGTGACTTTGTGGGTTTTCTCTAGGCATTTTGGTTTCTTCCCATAGTCCAAGACATGCAGCTCAGGTCAACTGGCTACTCTAAATTGCCCATAGGTGTGCATGTTTAGTGTGAATTTACTGTAAGCAGGCGGTGCAGTGGTTAGCGCTGTTGCAAGAAGGTGCTGCGTTTGAACCTGCCAGCTGACTGGGATCTTTCTGTGTGGAGTTTTCATGTTCTCTCTGTGCCTGGAGTTTCCTCACAAAAACCGGCAGATTAGGTCAACTGGTTGCTCAAAATTGCCCAAAATTGCCCGTCTGTTTTATAATGGCTGCTCAGCTAATTGGCTGCATTGGAAATTTTCTTACATTGCTCTCTTCTGTGTTTTCACTGAAAACCACAGTTCCATTATCCATTTGCTTATATATAAGCATGTGTATTGAAATGGAAACTTTGGTGCTACCTAGAGGTTGTGGCAGAACTGCTGTGAATATGGAGCAGACGAGGGTAGAGAATCAGGAGCAGGAGCAGTGAGCTGTGGAATTAACTGATTCAGTTCTTTTATAAATTCTCAGGATTGGAAGAACTTGGTTGAGGTGCAGGGTTATGTGCTACAGGAGTAAAATATTTAGAGAGGTCCCTGCCAGTCTGACAGAGCAGGCAATGTGTTGTACAAGGCAACTTTGTAGTCAGCAGGAAAAAGCTATGAAAAAAACAAAAAAACTCTGAGGCCTCCTGCCCTGATCTTAAAGTCCAAGCCCAGTATGTGAAAAGATGTCTCAATTCAGAATAATTTTTTGCTTCATCCTTTGACAACAGTTTTTGTCAGCACATATATGAATATCTGTTGTTTATCAAATAAAAAAAAATCGGTCACTATTGTGACCATTGGGATTAAATTAAACTTGTAATGCTTATATGAAACCTGACAGATGTAAAATTTAATTGGAAAAATTTCTCTAAAGTTTAACTCTCAATATTCACTAAATGTTTGTTCCCATAGAGTAATACTATACCAAAGCAGCAGACCTTTTCATCACGAAGGCTGTACTGTCTATTTACTAAAAATAAACATTCCTTTTTCCTGCATTATTAAATCGGTTACAGTGCCCTGTATGTGATCATATCACGCAATGCACAGAGCTATAAAAATAAGCAGAATAAGGATGTGAATACAAGTGGCCTATTTGATGCAAATTTATAAATGTCAATTTTTAAATGCTAAAAAAAAAAGAATTGGTAATGACATGTTATTGAAAAGGTTTCTTTGTGCATGTACAGCGCTCAGCAGAAATGAGTACACCCCCTTTGAAAAGTAAGATTTTAATCGATATCTCAATGAACACAATAACAACTTCCAAAAGTTTCACAAGGAGTTTTAAAGAACACTTGATTAACTCCATAACATGAAATTGAGGTTAATAATAATAAC
>JAQQZX010112757.1:0-10566 GCA_030068355.1 Notoglanidium maculatum | reverse complement strand
AAAACTCCCTGAGATGACAAAAGGAAGAAACCTTGAGAGGAACCAGACTCAAAAGGGAACCCATCCTCATTTGGGTTTGCACTGTATAGTGCAATTACAACTAACACGCTTTAGTAATAGGGTCAAGTTTTGAGTGCAAACTGTTCGTGGTGATCTGAGTCCTCTGCCATTGTATCAGAACTGCTCATGTCAACAGCAGTCCAACACCATCTTCACAGGTCTAGGTGTATGTTGAGGCAGTTCGTATGGTGCCAGCCTCAACAGGAGCAAATGGTTTCCAAGTGACGTCTCCAACCAGGAGTCGGACACCAGGATGGATCAGGCAGGTCCGGAAAGCAGAAGGATCACTGGTGCCTCAGGAGTATCATGTGCAGCTCAACCAACAGAGAGGGGGGGAAGGGAAAAGAGGAAAAGCAGATTGTTGGGTATGGTTGTCACCTAAAGGTTAGGAACAGAGTATATTGTGCGCTGATTGCCTGCAGGAACTCTGGCAAGGCTAGCTATGACAGCATAACTAAAAGGGAGAGCCAGATGGTAACACAGAAATGAGGGCGCCCTGGGACATAAAGTGGCCAGCCACTCCACCGTCAAACTTCTACTGGCCAATAACCTGCCTCTCCACAACATGGAAGTTCCTCTCAGGCATCATAGCAGAGAAGCTAGGCAGACACATGAGCCAATACATTAGAAAAGCTCCGAAAGGAATTGGAACTAACACAAGAGAGTCAAAGCACCAGCTACTGGTCAATAGAGCAATCACCCAAGACTCTAAGACTAGGCAGACCAACCTGAGCACAGCCTGGATTGACTACAAGAAGGCCTATGATTCGATGCCCCACGCATGGTTACTGGAATGCTTGGCAGTATACAAGGCTAACAAGACACTGATAAGCTTCATCAGGAACTCAATGAGTACACCCTACCAACCATCATATACCCAGCTGGAATAGTGAACTGACCAAAGGAGGAAATAGATGCCACTGATGTTGAGACACAGAAACTCCCCACGATGCACAGAGGGTTCCATCCAAAGTCCAGCTCCCTGAGATTCTATGAACAATGGACAGAAGGGAGTCAAAGATTAGTGAGTGTCAGAGCCACTATCGAGAATGAAACAAGGACCATCTGTGAATACATCAAGAAGGTGGCCCCACAGGATGAACTGATGAGAGATTGTCTCAGGGAGCAGAAGACAGAAGATGACAAGGAGGATGGGAAGACCAGTCTCCTCCATGGAATGTACCACTGGCAGATAGAGGATGTGGCTGACATCAGGAAATCCTACCAGTGGCTAGAAAAAGCAGGCCTGAAAGACAGTACAGAGGCTCTGATCATGGCAGCACAAGAACAGGCCCGAAGCTCCAGATCTGTAAAGGCAGGAGTCTACCACAGTAGGCAGGACCCAAGGTGCAGGCTGTGGAAAGATGCCCCTGAGACTGTCCAGCACATAGTAGCTGGATGCAAGAAGCAGGCTTGGACACCATATATTGAAAGGCATAACCAAGTTATGTTATGGAGTGTGTTTATTGGAATTTTTGAATATTCTTCCAGAAGCACGTTTGTCAGGTCAGACACTAATGTTGGATGAGAAGGCGTGGCTCGCAGTCTCCACTATAATTCATCCCAAAGGTGTTCTATCGGGTTGCGGTCAGGACTCTGTGCAGGCCAGTCAAGTTCTTCCACACCAAACTCGCTCATCCATGTCTTTACGGACCTTGCTTTGTGCACTGGTGTGCAGTCATGTTGGAACAGGAAGGGGCCATCCCCAAACTGTTTCCACAAAGTTCGGAGCATGAAAGTGTCCAAAATCTCTTGGTATGCTGAAGAATTCAGTGTTCCTTTTACTGGAACAAAGGAGCCTAGGTCAGCTCCTGAAAAACAACCCCACAACATCCTACACTTTGCATTACACTTGATGTATGGCTTGGATGCAGCTGCTCGGCCATGAAATCCCATTCCATGAAGCTCTCTATGCACTGTTTTTGAGCTAATCTGAAGGCCACATAAAGTTTGGAGGTCTGTAGGGACTGACTCTGCAGAAAGTCGGCGACCTCTGCGCACTATGCGCCTAAGCATCCGCTGACCATGCTCTGTCATTTTACGTGGCCTAACACTTCGTGGCTGAGTTTTGTCATTCCCAATCGCTTCCACTTTGTTATAATACCACTGAGAGTTGACTGTGGAATATTTACTAGCGAGGAAATTTCATGACTGGACTTGTTGCACAGGTGGCATCCTATCACGGTACCACGCTGGAATTCACTGAGCTCCTGAGAGCAACCCATTATTTCACAAATGTCATTGAAGTGTATAGGCATGCAGACCACATCTACAAACATATTGATTCATTTTCAGTGGTTAAAACAATCTCCTCTGCATACTGTAGGAGAAAACAGCCACTGGGCTGGACAATGGTAGAAAAGTAGGCAGGTGAGTCAGTGAACACTTGAGGAAGGTGGATCCAAGTGTATTGTTGGTTTTAGAAAGTAAAAGGGAAAATGGGTTGAGTCTTAGCCCTCACAGCCACACTGAAAAACATGCTGCAAAGTTCCATGATGTGTGTATGCTGACTAGGAATAGCAGATAAGAGACCAAGAACATCAGGAACACTAGGACTGACAGGTACTATAAATTGATCAATGTGACCAAGATCCTGAGTGAATCTCCACAGGCCATTGGGCTTCCTGCCAAGTTTTACAGAGAGTGTTTTAAGTGTACAGAGAACCTCCTTCAGAAAATCTGGTGGAATGCTGGATCAGGCCATGTCTGCAGCATAAGTTCCCATCCTCGTGCTCTGCAAAAAGAATGGAGGAGAATGCAAAATTTTCATGTGTTCATATATGCATATAAACACAAGTGATAGAACAATTTATTTTTGACAAAATGTCATGTCCCAACAGATTAAATGGCAAGGAATCTATTAGTACAAAATTATGTAGAAATCTTAGTCATCTGATAACAAGGTGACAGATGGAGCATGTGTCTTGGGACAGAGTAGAGGAGCCCCATCAATTCCCACAGAGTTAACAGTAGTTCCCCTTATAGGCCCATTACAATTCTTTTCCCAAAAGAAGAGAGAGTAGCACCTGTACACTTTCACAAAAAGCATGTACCTGTTTTGGAGCTGGAAGAGATTTAACAATAACATAAATATCAGACAGTTTGATTGGTGAAAGGTGATATTCATTTCCAGCCACTACAAATGGAAAGGTTGGATTTAATGGAGCACTAGAATGACCACCAGATGGCACCACTGTTTTAACCTCCTTAAATGCAGCCTGAGTAGGTCTGGCCCTGTGAGGCGGTCTCTTAGTGGGGGAGGAGCTCTTGTGTTCTGAGTCTAGGACTCCCAAAAGACTATACACTGTACTTTGTGTGTATACAAAAGCATTAGTATGTTCAGGTACAAAAGACACAAAATAACATCCAAGTTCAACAAGTCTGTTTGCGGGACTTTAAACCTGAAATACTATGTATCAGATATCAAGGAAAAACAAGGAAGGAGCCCCTCAGTCAAAACAAGAAGAAATATAACTGCTCCAAAAGGAGTCTTTCAGTCTACTTAAGGCTCTAGTTAAAAAAAAAGGAAACTTCTCCTTCCTTCAACAGACACCCACTTCTAAGACCAAATATCTTTTGTTTTGTTTTATCACAAATGAAATCAAATTGATAGTACCATGCCCAGAACATTTGGAGATGCATGGGGAGAATCAGCAGTCACCCTGACACATAAGTCAATTAGGTTGGCTAAGTACAAACAAGAAAACATGGTTATTGGTTGGTAGAATCTGTCCAGTAACAGTTGTGGTGCGGCCAAACAATGAATTGTTTCTCCTGAGTTGACAGTAAAATGAAGAAATTAAATTTACAGGGTATACCCAATAGGAATCATAAACTAACACCTTCCATTATCTTTTACTTGTCAAACAAACACATTTTATGTTGTACACAGAGAAGCTATCAGCTGTGGTCAATAATGATCAATAAAACAAAGTTAAGAGGCCTTGGCCTTGGCAAGGTAATATACATTTTAGAACATTCAGCACCACGGAATTAATAATCGAAGTGGGTGCATGTATATTTTTGACCCTGTGTTGATTTCAGGAAACCCTAAATAAATTAAAATTTGAGCAACAATTTCTTGGTTTTTTTTTCTATTACAAATGTATGTTGTACAATAATTGTTCCCTAGGAAAAGAACAGTTCAAAGAAATCATTGAAGGCCATTATTGGCATCACCTTCATGTCCATGATGACTGTATGTAAACTTCTCAATGCAGTTGTAACCTTCAAATGATTAGGCAGAAAATCAAGGTGCAATTACAAAAAATAATGTCCTTCTGGGAAGATATGACTCTATCAAAGATAACCTTTTTAGAAATTAGAACCTTTTTAGAAAGTCAACCCAAAGAACCCTTGAATGTAATTTCCTATGAGTATAGGAATATTTCATTTTTCACTTTCATTTTTTGTTTTTCCACACTCAAAATGGATCCATTTCCAAATTATGTTAAATGTGGTCCTCTTTTGCATGAACATCTGAACAGCACCTGTACAACAGACATTAATGAGATTGTGGGGTTAACTCGGTTTTCCTTTATAAACTTAGAGCAATTACTCTTGCTCAAATATTTTATTTTGCACTAATTTCATTAGTAAGAGGACACAAAGAGGAGAGATAATCCCTGCCTGACTATTTGTATAGTCATTGTAGATATACAGGCTTTCAGTATTGTTATGCAAACACAGAAAGGCTTAACAATGGCTTATTCAGGCATGACGTCTGCATACGGAGATTGCAGAGTGATTGCAGAGTCTCTTGGGTATATTGTATCATTGTTGTCAATTCTCCTAGTCCTATAAATAATCTTTTCTCACTGTCTGATTATGGGTGCGACATTCAGAGTAAGTAAGGAATTCTAGACATTCATAATTTTATCTACAGATATTTAGTTGCATCGATATCAGTGGGTGGATATGTGGAAAGACAACTATTCATTAAAGGTTTCATCAAAACTATAGCAATGCCATCTGAATGAATTTGCCCAGTTTTCCTTTACTGTGTATTTAAGATTTTTTTTTAAAATAAAAAAAAATAACAATTTAACATTTATCAGCATTTAAACTTGCAGCTTGTCATTAGATTGAGGTGAAAATAAAATGGCTTTACATTAAGAGTGAGAAAAAAATATCTACACCTTACACAGGTGCTCATCTTATTTTTCTTAATTGGTGGATTTTTGTTGGCTTGCGTTATTTAATTTTATATTCATATGTAGTATTATTTTATGTAATATCATTATAATGAAATGATAATCATTACATTTATCTGTATAATTGAAATAAATAAGCAATTTGGATTTGACAGTATAATCTGCATAAAATTGCAGCAACCCGTATCAATAATATGATCTGAAGCCAATTAGTCAAGGTTCACATTAGTGTCCTTAGTGTTCACATAAGTCTCCTCATAAGTAAAGTTATACAAACTCAGGATCCCTTGTCAAATAAAAACATTATTCCAACCTAGCAGGGTTCTCATAAATGCTAAATTTCTTGCGTAAATTTTCCTATGAAAGATCTACAAATTTATTTGTTTATATCTAGCTTGATTAATGAGGCTCATTATAAAATAAAAATAAGGGTCTCCCTGTTCCTAACAAAGGTATGTCTGTGTCAGCATAAAGCGACCCTGCCAAATAAAACGTACTTTAACCAGAAAAATAAATATAAAAAACACAGATTTCTTCTATACAGACAGAAAGAAAGCTGCATTTTGTCCCTGAAAACTTCCAGACACCCAGTCTTTAAGTAAAAACATTCACATACAACATATTTGCAGCTTTTTAATATGATTAATATCAACATTCTGTCAAAAGCACACAATGTACACTACCAGTCAAAAGATTGGACACACCTTCTTTGTCATAGGTTTTTCTTTTTTTTTTCTTCTACATTGTAAAACAATACTGAATACCTCAAACTATGCAGCAACACATATACTGAATTATGTAGTAAACAAAAAAGTGTTAAAAAAACCAACAAAAAACCCCAAAAAACAAAACATGTTTCACATTTTAGATTCTTCAAAGTAGCCACCATTTACCTTGATATTGTCGGCATTATCTTAACCAGCTTCATGAAGTAGTCACCTGAAATGTTTTTGAGTGAACAGGTGTACCTCATTATAAGCTTATTAGTAGAATTTCTTGCCTTCTTAATGCATTTGAGACATACAGTAAATAGTAAACGGTAAATGATAAATACAGTATTTTTTTTATAACAGCCCTATTGAACAAATGTAGTAATCCATATTATGTTAACAACTGTTCAACTAAGTAAAGAGAAACAACAGTCCATCATTACTTTAAGACATGAAGTGTCTTAAGTAATAAAAATAAAGAAAAAAAACATTGAATTAGAAGGTGTGTCCAAACTTTTGACTGGTAGTGTACATCAATGTATCAAGTGTTCACTATACTGGTCTATCACTCGCATTCTATATCTCACACCTACATCTCCATTATGCTATATGAATAAGATCAATATGTAATAAATACTTTTTAACTATTTTTTAAATATGGACTACTTCATGGGCAAATTAGTGATTAGACATAGAAGTCTCATAAATAATCCTAATTTCTCTTCAAGTTAAAGGCAATTGGGTTTGAAAGTCATGTGTTAATGTAGTACAGATTTTTTTCCTTCACATTCCAGCCACTCATTCATCTATACCCATGTGAAGTTTCATTGCAGTTGTATCAGATATACCTTTTACACACTATGGTAAATCAAGACTGTGAAGTGACTAATAATAATAATAATACCGGTGCAGTGATTAGCACTGTCGCCTCACAGCAAGAAGGTCCTGGGTTCGATCCCCTGGTCACTCAGGATGCCTTTCTGTGTGGAGTTTGCATGTTCTCCCCGTGCATACGTGGGTTTCCTCCCACAGTCCAAAGACATACAGATTAGGTCAACTGGCTACTCTAAATTGCCCATAGGTGTGAATGCAAGCGTGTGGCTGTTTGTGTTGGCCCTGTGGTGGACTGGCGACCTGCCCAGGGTGTACCCCGCCTCTCGCCTGAAGATGCTGGGATTGGCTCCAGGTTCACCGTGCCCCAGATGGATAAAGCGGTATAGATAATGGATGGATGGACGGGTAATAATAATACCATATATTTGTCAAACATTTCAATGTTTTTTTAACTACTGTTAATGTTGCCGTGACACCTAATACTCTTTGGCTTTTTTTTGCAGTTGAGAACAAGCTTGTTTTATGACTCCAAAACACCAGGTTCTTGTGAGTGTGGTGTGCTGTGATAAAGTAGGTCCCATCCAGGGTAAATTCTCACACCATGCACCCAATTATTGGAATTGACTCCAGATCTACTCTAACCCTGAAACTTACACAATGAAACTTAACAGAGCACTTTATAACACTACACATTATGAGTTAATTGTATTGAGTATATTTTAAGCTGTTGGACTTTTGCTTTGAGCTACTGAATGTAGATCAGTTAAAACACTTAAAATATGCTTTCTGTGAAAATTCACTTAGTTTATAATTAATCATGTGTTTTCTTTTTGCCCTGTAAATTTGTTTCAAATCTGTGTCACACTGTCTGTTTATTATCCTACAGTGAAATACAGAACACTCATTCTGCTCTTCTATCTGTAAAAGCAGTATGTTCCGTTGTTTTATGCCACAGTTCCTCCTAAAGGAGAGGTGCACCTTATGTACAAGTATAAATACTTCACCTTGTGTTAGCATTGATGCTGTAGATGCAACATGGAAGAATAAGTCAGCCTTAAAATCACACTACTGCTATTTTCTTGTATTACAAAGACAAATTCCCTGTAGGTTTATGAAAACTTGATACCGTAAAACTATTTATTGTTCTATTTCAGCATATACAGGCTAACTAACTTAATATGGCTAACTTATATAAAATTGTATATCAGAGAAATAACGTAAATACAATTAGGCTAACTGTTCATCTTGCCAGCACAGCTGTCAGTAGCCATTTAAATTATATTAACCATGTAGCCTATTGATAACAGCCTAGTGATAACACTAACAGATTACATCTTTCATGGCAGACTGGATTTTACCATTCAAAACATAGATATGTTGTCTATAGATAGTTGTAAAATTGTAATTTTTTTAAAATTCTAATAAAACCAATATTTTTTTTATCCTTATTAAAATAGTTGTTGACAGATGGGGGTTGGGGCCTGTTTGGACTGTGGGTCCCCCTGCCTTGTGGGGGCTGCAGAGATGTACATTAAGGTTCAGAGTCTACTTGCCTGTCTCCCCTCCTATGATTCCATCTGACAGTCTTGAAGCTGATAACAGCTAGACGGAGAAATAAAGAGAATGTGGGAGTGATACAGAAAGCCAATTGTAATAGTGTAATTGTAATAGTGAGTTAACCAATCCATAGAACTATACTGCATATTTATCAATCTTTCTTTATAGAAATTAAAGGACACATACTATTAGATGTTTGTTCGAAGTAGGAAAATATGAAATGGCTGGGAACTAACCAGCCATGTTCACAAACAGCCTCTGGAAAAACAGCAAGAACACAATAAAAAGAAAAAGACAGAATGACAGACCAACTGGGCTAAGAAATATAAAAACAGATACAAGATATGATGGATACAAATGATTCAGTGAGAATGCAGATACTCATAGAATATCCATTGGATAATCATAAAAGAGATTATAGATAAATTGTGAGAGAGAAGGAGATAGAGCCCTGGCCACCATATGAATGATGCCAAAGATTAGTATGCATCAAAGAGCTCTGAACACAATCTGAGTGGCATCAATTTTCTCCCTTACTCAACCCCTTTTGTGACCCTGCTGTCTCTTTTGTTCTGTCCCCTTCAGCTGCTCAATCCCTTACACTTCATCCTTTCCCAGTTTCCTTACCCTATATATGCTGATTTGCTTATCTCATTGGCTTTGATTAAATAAAAAGGCCTCCTTAACTCACTATTCTAATTTACAGGTCAAAAATGTACAGGTTAGTATAGTAGAATCTCATTTTTTTAACAGTGCCACGTTGACCCAATAATTTTTTTATCTACCATGCTGACAAAATACTGAAAGTGTATGTTATTTAAAGGTAACAATGAACAGGTGTGGAAAATCAGTAATCATATGACCGTCATCAGGGATACATTTGACAAGTCAATATTTTGTGCCTTAGTGTGTTTCTTAAAATGGCTGACTTAGTTGCTAATACATCTTATTAGACATGAGTTCTAGTGTTAGGGACATCGTGTCTGTGTATGTCATCATATTTGTGTGCCACACTAATAGTGAGAGGTTTTCAATTTATTGTATTGTGAAAAGATTCATTTTTATATACACTGATCAGCCATAACATTAAAACCACCTACTAAATATTGTGTACGTCCCCCTTGTGCTACCAAACAGCTCTGACCCTTCGAGGCATGGACTCCACAAGACCACAACAGGTATGTTGTGGTATCTTGCACCAAGACATGAGCAGCAGATCCTTTAAATCCTGTAAAGTGTGAGGTGCGGCCTACATGAATCAGACTTGTTTGTCCAGCGCATCCCACAAATTAAGATCTGGGGAATTTGTAGGCCAAGTCAACATCTCGAACACTTTGTCAAGTTCCTAAAACCATTCCTGAACAATTTTTGCAGGGTAGCAGGACACATTATCCTGCTGAAGGAATACCATTGCCATGAAGGGGTATAATTGGTGTAACATCTGAATGAATGCCAGGACCCAAGTTTCCCAGCAGAACATTACCCAGAGCATCATATTGCCTTCATCAGCTTACCTTTTTACCATCGTGCATCCTGGCGTCATCTCATTCCCAGGGAAGTAACGCGGATGCTCTCAGTCACCCACATGATATAAAAGAAAATGTGATTCATCAAACCAGTCCACCTTCTTCCACAGCTCCATGGCTCAGTTCTTATGCTCAAGTGCCCAGTGTAGGCCCTTTTTGATGGACAGAGGTCAGCATGGGCACTCTGACTGGTATACAGCTATGCAGCCCTATACACAGCAAGCGAAGATGCACTTTGTGTTCTGACAGCTTTCTATCATGGGCAGAATTAACTTTTTCAGCAATTTGTTCTGCAGTAGCTCTTCTGTGGGATAGGACCAGACAGGCTAGTCTTTGCTCCCCATGCACATTAATGAGCCTTGGTTCCCATGACACTCTCAGCGGTTCACTGGTTGTCCTTCCATGGATGACTTTTGGTAGGTACTAACCACTGCATACCAGGAATATCTCACATGTATGGGTGCCCTCAGGTGCCCATTGGTTCTAACATTGGGCCACTGTGACATCTGTATGCCCCACATCCCAGGAAATTGCACGATATGACCACCCAGCCTCATGCAAACCCACAATGTGACTCCTACCAAACTCCATTAACACTAGAAGCGCCGAGCGCCGGTCATTTGACCGCAAGCACCAAAAAAAAAACTATATCTTTGCACTCGATCAAATTCCAGGACCCTCCTTTCGTGACTTTTCCTAGGTTTGTGCATTTTATCACCCAGCACC
>JAQQZX010112648.1:0-10572 GCA_030068355.1 Notoglanidium maculatum | reverse complement strand
AGAGCATTCTGAGCAGCTGCATCACTGTCTGGTATGGAAACTGCACCGTATCGGACCGCAAGACCCTACAGCGGATAATGAGAACAGCTGAGATCATCATCGGAGTCTCTCTTCCCTCCATCACTGACATTCACCACACATGCTGTATCTCCAAAGCCACCAGCATTGTGGACGACCCCACATACCCTTCACACACACTCTTCACCCTCCTGCCATCTGGCAAGAGATACTGAAGCATTCAGGTCCTCACTGCCAGACTCTGTAATAGTTTCTTCCCCCAAGCCATCAGACTCTTGAACACTCAGAGACTGGACTGACACACACACACACACACACAAATGTACACTCATCTATCATCTACCTCTAAAATTCTGAACATTTTGCACCTTAAAATTTTTTTTGCACATCTTTATCTCTGCCATTTTGCACACTACACTTGGATTAGCGCTGTACTGTCTTGTCTTGTCTCGTGATGTCTGCACTGTCTCGTTGCAGTGTTTTTGTCTTTTTGTCTTTTTGTCAGTCTCGTTATGTCTGCACTGTTTGCACACTTGCACACTTCGCACTTTATGTTGTTGTTTTTGCCATGTTTGCACACATGCACTTTATGTTGTCTTTTGTTGCACACGTGCACCTTTTGTACTTCTGCTGTCTTATATGTAGCACCTCAGTCCTAGAGAAACGTTTCTCATTTCAATGTACACTGTACCACATGTATATGCTGAAATGACAATAAAAGCCACTTGAACTTGAACTTGAATATACCCAATATACACACAGTGTCACCACGGTACGTCCAGTATACGTGCAGTATCCCCACAGTATGCCCAATATGCCCACAGTGCTCCCACAGTATGCCAACAGTGTGACCTTAATCCAATAGAAACATTGTACAAGCAGTTCATGTTAAAAAAAACCCACAGCTTCAATCCCATAGTTGAAGCAGTTCTATGCAGAGGAATGGGCTAAAATTCCTTCGAGCTGATGTGCAGAACTGATCAATGGTTACTGGAAAAATGTAGCTGCAGTTATTGCTGCACATTGGGTATGAAATCAGTTTCACATAGTTTTGTCACTCACAATTATATAATATTGGATCATTCTCTTCAATAAATTAATGACAATTTTATAATATGTTTTGTTTTATTTGTGTAATTGGAAATCTGATAAGGTTTTATGTTATTTATTGCAGAAATATACACAATTCTAAAGGGTTCACAAACTTTCAAGAACCACTGTATGCAGAAAGAGAGCAATTTGAGTTTTGAATGTCTGAATGTCACACTGCAGGCTTGGTTGCAAAATCAAGGATAGTTAGAACACTGCTATGAAAAGTAATGCCAATTCCTTTGCACCTTTTACTCTGTCTTATGGCATGAGTGGAATAGGTGTTATGACCCATGAATGAATGTACATAATTACAAATGGCGTTCTTGTAAGTGTTCACATTGTTATGCTATTCAACATAAAACCGTCTGAATACTTTCTGAGATAATCCATGACTCAGACAGTGCTTCATTGTCATAGCTATTAAATTGTCTATGACAAACTTATTAAACTTATTTTAAGCAGGATAGCTTGAACGCTGTACTTTTTAAAAATGTCTGATACCACCTATATTTGTATTACTTGTTGAAGATGGAGAAAAGCACACTCACGGCTTCTGAATTATGACTCAGTGGTAAAAACTTTAAAACAAGCAAAACTGTGGTGGAGGAGCACTGTGGTGAAATGGCACAAGTTCCAAGAGCAGAGCTGGAACACAGCTGGCAGAAAATTTAACATTACCCTTTACTTACAAATCAGGTTATCCTTTAAAACCTGAATGAAATGTTAAAAACTATATACAGTTATTGTGTAGCTATCAGTTATAATAATTCCAAACTGATATTTTACAGGACATTCGCCACAAATCCTCTCAATTCCAACAATCCAGTCAAAAAAAAAAATTTAGCTAACTAGCATTAGCATTCCCCACTGGCCCTCCCTCTCTCTCTTTCTCTCTCTCTCTCTCACACACACACACACAAACACACACACACACACACACACACACACACACACACACACACACACTATATTTGATGACAAATGATATAAAATAAATTCTGAGGAGTCAAACGTAACATTAATCCCATTTTATATTCAATAACTTACAGTCCTTCCTCAGTATTTAGTTATTTATGCTGTAAAACTATAGGTCATAACTTCTATATAAGACAGCGTGTTTCATGGTGTGGTAGCGTTTAATTGGTATTGAACATTTCTGTTACTTGTTCTGTGTCATGGTAGAGTTTTATTGCTAACATTAGCAGGATAAAAAAAATTTCTTAGTTTGATGCGTGATATATATCAGATAGAACAGCTGGTATCGTTTACAAGCTTAGAGATACAGGGAGAGGAAGGAGGAGTGAGAGAGGAAGGTAGAGGATTGCTCAGGGCCAGTGTTATGTCTAGATAACTCACTTAACAATATGTGAATCAGGACAGAACTCCGACTGTATGTAACTTCTTTATTTTTCTGACGGCAGCATGGTCCGACTCATGGCCAGCAACCGCATAACAACTCATGTCGTTACCCATGCTCCTTAGGTGCTTTTCTACAATAAAAACTATAAAAACATAAAACTACTATAAAAACAATCATCAACAATCAATCTTATTCTGTCTGGCATATTTGCTCCCATTTCACAACATTGGTATTAACTGTCCATTATTTATTCCCCTTTTTATTACAACATTATAACCTTAGCTCAGGGATAAGAGTAGACAACCTCGATCCCCTAATGGTGCTTATTGGGATTGTTCTGCTCCATTCACTTGGGTCAGTCACTAATCCCACCTATAAATTCAGATGTGAGGGAGGACGCCACTCTCTGGTAGGATACCGGCTTCCTACAGGTACATCCATCCCACTGTCCTTCAATGATACCCTAGCAGTTGGTGCCAATGCAGAGGAAGGTGTCTCAACGCTCCCAGTGGTCACATCCATGACTGGACTTTTTGTCTCGAATGTGGCTGAATTCTATACCTGAGGTTGTAGGTGATCAGTTTCGTCGACAAGTGCATCTGAAGAATCTCCAGGAGACAGCCCCACAGTCACTGGGGAATGTCTCCTCCACACAGTGTTGGCAGTTTGAACTGTATACGATACTGGTCCAGTGCGTGTGATGACAGTGGCAGGAGCCCATTTAGGTTCACCATGGTAGTTCCTTGACAATACAGAATCTCCTGGAGTGAAAACTCTGTCTTTGGCCTGTTGTTCTCTACATGTAATCTGTTTTTCCTGTTGATGTTGAACAATGTCTTTCACTGCAGGGGGCTTCAAAAGATCAAAGGTAGTGCGCAATTCTCTCTTTATCATCAGGCTAGCAGGAGATGTCTTAGTGGTTGCATGAGGACTAATGCGATAGTTTAGCAGGAAGTTGTGCAGTCTCTGATGAAGTGTTCCTTGCCCAGTGCTTCCAGTGCACGTTTCATAGTCTGGACAAACCTTTCAGCCAGCCCATTTGTAGATGGGTGATAGGGAGCTGACTTAATGTGCTGTACTCCATTAGCTTGTAGAAATTCAGTCATTTCCTGTGAAACAAGTTGAAGTCCATTGTCAGAGACTATCAGTGCAGGGGATTCAAAACGACTGAATATTTCTCCTAGCTTCTCAATTGCTTTCCCTGTAGTTGTTAATCTCATGATGGCCACCTCAGGCCATTTACTGTGTGCATCAACAACAACAAGGAACATTCTATCCTCAACTGGACCTGCAAAATCAATGTGTACATGATGCCATGGCTCCTGGGGAAACTCCCATGGGTGAAGAGGAGCTAGTGGAGGGTTGTTTTGAACTTTGTGGCAAGATGAACAGGTTTTAGCCAATCCTTCAATCTGCTTGTCCATGCCTGGCCACCAAAAGTAGCTTCTTGCTATTTCCTTCATTCTTACAATTCCACTGTGCCCTGAATGAAGTTGTTGCAACACTCTGGTGCGAAGTGATAATGGGATGATCACCCGCCTTCCCCACAGCAAGCATCCTGACTGGACAGACAGCTCCAACCTTCTCCCAATGTACGGTTCCAGGTTTGCATCATTCCCAGCAGGTCTACCTCCAACTATAATGTCCATGACTACAGATAACTCAGGATCCTTTCGGGTCTCCTTTTTTAACTGTCCAGCGGTAACAGGTGCTTTCTCCACCTGCTTGAAGTAGAATATGTCCACTGTGTTTGCTGTGCTTGGCTCTGGCCTTGTAACAGGGAGTAGCAATCTGGATAGTTCATCTGCATTACAATGAGAGTCTGACTTGCGATATTTTATGTCATATGAATGTGCTGATAACAACAAAGTCCATCTTTGCAATCGGGATGCAGCCAGAGATGGTATTCCGGTGTGTGGACCAAAGATGGATGTAAGAGGTCGATGGTCAGTTAGGAGCACAAACTTCCTTCCATACAAGTACTGATGAAATTTACGAACTCCAAAAAGCAATGCTCAGAGCTTCTCTCTCTAACCGTGCATAATTAGCCTCTGCTTTGTTCAATGTCCTGGATGCAAAAGCAATTGGATTTTCCTGACCATCTGGCAGTACATGAGAGATTACCGCCCCCACTCTGTAAGGGGAGGCATCACAAGCAAGCTGAATTGGAAATGCCGGGTTGAAATGTGTCAGGACCTCGGATGTCGTTAGTACCTCTTTTGCCTTTTTGAAAGCTTCCTGGCAGTTGGCTGTCCACTTCCATGTTTTATCTTTGTTTAGCAATTCATGTAGAGGTTGTAGCAGTGATGCCAATTTGGGGATGAAACATCCATAGTAATTTAACAAGCCAAAGAATGATCTCAACTAACTGACATTTTGGGGTGCAAGTGCATCCACAATAACTGCGATTTTTGATGGTGCAGTATGTAGCCCTTTAGCATCAATCACATGTCCCAGATATTGTACAGACAGTTGGAAGAAGTCACATTTCCCCTTTTGTACTCTCAACCCATATTCCTTCAGTCTTTGAGGAATGGCATCCACGTTGCACAGATGCTCTTCATCATTTGCTCCAATGCACAGGATATCATCAAGGTAGCACTGCACTCCTGTCAACCCACTGAGGATTTGATTAATAGTATGTTGGAACAGTGCTGGAACTGACATAATGCCAAAAGGCAACCTGCAGTATCTGAAAAGCCCCTTGTGTGTGTTAATTTTGTAGCATTTCTCGTGACTGTTCTTCCACATGCATTTGTAGATAAGCTTGGCTGAGATCTATTTTACTGAATTTTTGTAAACCGCTCAGTCCAGCAAACAAATCATCAATTAATGGAAGTGAATACTGTTCTGAATCTAACACAGGATTCAGGTTTACTTTAAAGTCTCCACAGATCCGGATTCCTCCATCCTTTTTGGGTACTGGAATGATGGGTGTGGCCCACTCACTGACAGTCACAGGCTCAAAACCCCCATTCTTGACCAGGATGTTCAATTCAGCTTCCACTTTGGGTCTGATTGCATATGGCACTGGTCTAACTTTCATGAACACAGGTTTGCTACCTGGTTTGACATGCAGCTTCACTATAAAGTCTTTCATACTGCCTAGTTCATCATGGAGAACCTCTTTGTGTTTGTCCAATAATGTCTGTAGGTTGGTGGACACATGTGTCAGTTTCCTTACCACTTGCCAGTCCAGGTGTATTTCCTTTAACCACACACGTCCCATTATTGCAGGATAATTTCCTTTGGTGATGTAAACTGTGACCTTGCTGTTTGGCCATTGCAGTGAACAGTTACATCTGTCATTCCCGCCATGCGTACCCGATGTCCTGTATACCCCCGAAAAATGGTGTCGACAGGATGTAGAAAGAGGTGCTTCATGTATTTCATGTAGATTTTTTGAGACACATGTGATGCCTTTGACCCAGTGTCTATCTGCATTTTCACCTGATGTCCTTCTAACTTAAGTTTCACCCAGTAACCTTCTGAGCTCTCATCTACATGCATGATCCGCACCAAATTGAAAGTAGTAGGCAAACCCTCATCTGAAAAGTCACTACTTTCCTCACACCCATGCTGAACTATGTGCACCTGTCTTTTCTTTTGATGTTTTACAGAATCCCTTTGTTCATTAGTCGTTGAGCTTGTCCCTGTGCTCTTTTTAATTCTGCATGCTTGCTCTACATGGCCTTTTCTTCCACAATTATGACAGTCCATATCCATAAACCAGCATGTTGATGCCAGATGTCCCAATTTGCCACAGCGGAAACATGGCCATTGTGAGTTTGGTTTCCCACTGCTGAGTCTGTGCACTCTCCCTGTAACATGTAACTGCTGGGCCTTCCTTGCCGCCATTTCCATTGTAACACCGATATTAACAGCTTTTTCAAGAGTCAAGTCACTTTCCGTGAGTAATTTCTTCTTGCTTCATTTCTCAATCCACACACAAGCCTGTCTCTCAATGTGTCATTTAAAGCATCCTTAAATTCACAATGTTCAGCTAGCTTACGCAATGCTGCTACAAACACAGTAACCGATTCTCCCTCTTCCTGGATCCGTTTGTGAAATCTGAATCTTCCTGCGATTACCAAGGGTTTCGGTGAAAAATGTTTTGCCAGTGAGTCCATGATTTCTTTGTATGTTTTACTACCTGGCTTTACTTGCTGCAATAGATTGCGTAGCAAGTTAAAAGTTTTGGGTCCCATGACACTCAAAAAGGTTGGCACTATTTTCTCATCAGCGATTCCTTTAGCCGCGACGAAGTAATCAAAGCATTCAGTATAAGAGCTCCACTGCTCTATGCTTTCATCGAAGGGCCCAATCGCCCCAATAACTACAGCCATGCTGTGTTTAAGCTGTCCGCAGTTTACTGCTCCGCGCCTTGCACAATGAACACCGGTGCTGTCTTTAGCCCTTCCAGCGAGGGAAGCAGAAAAAAAACAATTCTTCGTCGTCGGACACACGCTGGTTCAAACATCCTCGTCGCCACTTTTGTTATGTCTAGATAACTCACTTAACAATTAGGTGCTCTTCTACGGGTGCCATGTAGGCTCAAAATACACAACAGCCAGCTTATCAGAGTGGAAAACATTCATTGAGGAGTAATGGAAACATTCCTCTAGCTATATAGCAGGTGATTTCAGTGTTTCAGTGTAACCAGTAGGGTGTAACAACAACCCATAATTCAATTTGATTCTGAGATCATTATTCTAATATTCTGAACTAAAATTGAATTAATAAAAATGAACTGTATCTACATTTTTGCATAATCTAAACTTTGCACAATTTCTTAGTGCACTGTTACACCCTAGTTATCAGAAAATTAATTTAGTTAATGTATACTGTTGTGTATGAGTTGTTTTACCAGTTTAAGAATGTTAATTGCAACCAGCAGCTTCAGATAGTTTGAATGTTACTAATTACACTAATAAATGAACACTAATTACATGCAGACAAAAAGCCAAAACACAAAAAAAGCTGTTTAAAAAAAGATACCTGTGTACATGTGGACTTGGCTATGGGGCACCATTTGAAAAAAAATGTTTAACATTTTTATAAGTGGCATTTTTCTATCATTTAGCACAATTTTCATAAATTTAGAGATAAATTTATTCAAAAAACTGTTAAATTTCCTAATGTTAGTTCTTGTTGTGTATATGTTAAATGTTAAATTTGAATGTTATATCTAAATATAAATGTTATACGTTAAATCTAAATGTTTAATGTTAAATCTAAATGTTATATATTAAATTTAAATGTTATATGTTAAATATAAATGTTTAATGCTAAATATAAATGTTAAATCTTAATGTTGCACTCTAAATGTTTAGAAGATACGCTAATTTGTCCCACCCCCGTAATTTCTATTGGCTTTTACTTTGAAAGGCCTTAGTGTTTCAGCCTTACCGTTAATGAGGTAAAACTGAGGCTTTTGGCAATGGTGGCGCAGGTACCCAAGTTTGGTTCCTGATTGGGTCTTATCAGCCATAACATATCCTTCCTTGATTTGTCACTCTTCTATCACTTAATTCTTTTCCGGAAGAAAACAAACAGCATCAGCCTCGACAACCAGTGGTGAATGCAGCATGGATAATGAATTACAATCATTGCTGACCTTGTTGTCTTTGATAGCAGCTGTTGTGCAATTAAATTCTGCATTTTATAATGCAACAACTGTCTACATGTGCAGG
The DNA here is from genome assembly GCA_030068355.1 of Notoglanidium maculatum. NCBI lineage: Eukaryota > Metazoa > Chordata > Actinopteri > Siluriformes > Auchenoglanididae > Notoglanidium > Notoglanidium maculatum. The sequence continues at coordinate 2,409 of JAQQZX010112648.1, read as the reverse complement.
AGGCAAGCTATTATAAAGGCAACCAACTGCAGAGTAGACGATCTGCTTCCTTTTTACACTGGCTTGCACATGCTGAGTGTACGTGAATAGTCATTTGATAGTCTACGTGAATAGTCTACGTGAAGAGGCATTTTCAGGCATGTTAGTATGGACAGAGATTATTTCTGAAAGGAGCTAAATGCTCGTCTGGATGGAAATTGTTTTCGTTTAAGACCATTTTAAAACTAAAACCAGGCTAGGGGAGTAACAGATTACATGGAGCGGCATTACGTAATTAGGATACAAAAAAGGTAACTGAATTCCGTTATACAGAGTCTTTATTTCGAATTCTGTTATACAGAGTCCACTTTGAGCACCTCTTGTAATTGTAGAGGCCAAAGGTAACTTGTATTAATCTTGTGATGTCTAAATAAATTTAGTCTGAATATTTATGCAAATTTTTCTTTTCCTGAAGTGTGTATACATTTTTTTTGGCTGACTGTGTAGTTACAGAAAAAAAGCTGCAATCAGATTACGACACTTTTAGTAAAAACAGGGATTATTTACAGTATTTCAGTTTTTATTTTCAGTATTTCAGAGCTGCAACAACTAACCAACACAATCAACACTACGTACGTTACTTCATAAAAAAAACATTTGAGTGAAATGGAGGAGCAGAAACATCAGTAGGACTTTCTCTACAGTATAAAACTTGTTGTGGCAAATTGTATTTCAAAGATTATAAAAATAAATTGCAGTGAGTCAAAAAGCAATGAAGTTTGTAATTAGCCCAAGAAAATGCAGCAACAATCACACAAGAAGTTTGACCAAAAAGGTACTTTCCTACTATTGTGCTCAATTTATGTAACCTTTACTTGTTTTTGAGAGATTACACCATCTTCTTCTGATTGGCTATCACATTTTTAGCACTTCTAACTCGCAATCATTTCCTAACACGAGCTCAGCGAGATGATGTCATTCTGCCATGGTCATTTTCTGGGGTTCCAAATATTTTCCCGATTAACCCACAGCAATCTTCATCCTTAATTATACTAATTGTTTGGACATTAGGTTGTCATCTGAGGGGATTTATGGACTCTTTAATATGCTTATTTTACTGTGAGTGTGTTTAGCCTGTACCATAGAATGGGATAATCACCCAGACCCTTTATTAGTCCCTTCAGGCAAAATGAGATCATCTCTCAGTCCTGTATTATGTTTATGCACTGATACAGGCACAGAACACAGACATAAAATGTTGGAAATATGACTAAGGATACATGAGGAATTAATATATTGAGTAAGAACTCAGTAAATATGGCATCAATATGAAGAACGTTTAATTGATCGATATGAGTAAATATGAGTAGAGCAGAGAAGTCACACTTCCTCAAACTCTTTACAGCACACTACCGTGCTGGCCTCATGACATAACTTAGTGTTTTAATGTTAGTAATGTTATCATTTGTTTGTTGGAATGTGAGGAGAAAATTGAGGAGGAAATTTTAACAAATCCTGGCTAGGAAAACAGTCACACAGCTGCAAAAAAAGTGTGTTACGTGATTAAAAAAGTGATGAGCAATAAACGATGTAGGCTACATACCATCACCTTGAGTTAGTCTGAGTGTATATTCAGTACCATTCACGTATAATGCTTATACTGATTGAGTATCACCATTAATTTGGTCAACATTAGCACTTAATATTCTCATGATGTGACAGATTATATGGAAAAAAAATTCACTAATGCTGTAATTATTGAACTGCTAATGAATTAAGCCTAGTTAAGAAAATGTTCTGTAGTAGTGCTGATTAAAATGCTGCAAATTCAATTAATAGCTTTTGTATATAATATATTTTTTTTGAATAATCAAAGAAAGACTTTTCAATTAACACTAAAATAAGCAAACCAAAAATAATCAAACCAATAAATAATCAAAATAATCGGTAGTTGCAGCCCTACGTAAAGACCAATATATTACCATTTACCATTTAGTCTCAAGTGAAATCATAACTAAACTTACAGTCACCTATTCATTACACTGCACAACATAGTTTTTGCTTCTTGAACACTGTTGGGTGTTTCCTATAGATTTTTGGGTGCTGATCACGAATATCACATCAAAATTTACCCATCACGTACCATTTCAGAGAAATCTTCAGTTTTTCATGATTTTTTCTTATATTTGTATCCAAACATTTTCACTCCTTTTCTCATTTTCTGTTCTCTGCCTCGGGTTGTGATCAGAACCTGGAAGAGTGGCATCTCTTCATTGATTCTTCAATGTTAAGCCTGAAAGCTGTTCTGCTACACAAAAGGCAACATTTATACTTCAGTACCTATTAGCTATGTAGCACACATGAAAGAAACGTATGAGAATATGGAACTGTTGCTGAAGCACGTCCAGTATACCAGGTACAACTGGAATA
>JAQQZX010112509.1:0-10577 GCA_030068355.1 Notoglanidium maculatum | reverse complement strand
AATACAGAAACAGGTCGGTCGATCGGCAAACAGAGTATCAAAGAAAGTCCACAAACAGTAATCAAAAACAGAAGGTAGAGTCCAAAAACACATAAATTCAACCACGGGTAGAAAAGTGCTCAGCGATAGCAGACGGGGCCAAAAACTTCGCCAAGACGGTAACTGTAGTCCGTGTGGTCTCCGTCTGAAAGCGCAGCGCACGTGGCCATATCTTCAAGGCGCGCTGTGCGAGTAGCGGATCATGATAAAAATAATTATTTCTTAATCATTTGTTTTTCTCTAAATAAATTCATTTCAATTAAAAGTTGGATTTTTCTAATTTTTTCAGTGTGAGACAAAGTTACTTCACCAAAAGGTGGATTTTTACAAGGGGTGCCAATAATCATGGAGGGCACCTTATGAACGTGGGAGCAGAGTTTGTGTAAAACAGGGGTGTGTCTCAGTTGCATATGATTCTGACCTTGAACTTAAGTGCATGCGTGATATCATCTTGAGTAAGGAGCAGTATGAAGTCCAGCACCATTGACTGACTGTTTGATGTAACCACATTGTGACATGCTGAAATATAGATTTTGGCTGTAAATACACTCACACACATTATGGAATGTTATTCACAGACAAAATTAAATACATTAATATCACACTATTCATGAATAATATTGTCCTTTTAAAGTGCACAGAAATTCATTTTCACAGAGATCTGATGATACAGCATCTTGACCTTAATTGGAGACACTGCCTATCCTAAGCGCCAATTATTTATGGGTGAGGTAGCATATGAGTAGTCAGAAAACTTATTAATATTAGTATCAAATTAATGAATAATAATGAATAAAATTTAGTATCAAATTAATGAATAATAAGTAATAAAACTTAGTATCAAATTAATGAATGAATTAATGAATCTTATCCACTTGCCGTATTATTATTCATATATTATCATATTATTATTTTTGTCTTTCATTTTTAAATTGTGTTTTATTTATATCATATAACATTTCAGTGCAAAAGGATAAAAACGGTCTTTCCTTCTTCAGTCTGTATTTTCTATCCCTGACTTTTTGGGGTTTAAAGTGCTTGTTCTTTAAGATCATAGAACATAACACCCAGAAATTCGACTTCTCGGAACACATGCAAATTGTCCTCACATAAATATTTCCAAACATAAATTTTGGACTTGTATGTGAAGAAACAGGACAAAAACTCAGTTGCTTCTTTTAGGATTCTACAGATCATCTTCACAATCTGATCAATGTTTGAAACACAGGCAAGCAGAATGAAAACTCAAATAAAAAGCAGAAGTGAAACAGCAGCACAGGCTCAGAGACATACATAAACTGAATAAAACTCTGGGGATATGTGAGAGGACTTATACCACAAAATCTGAATATGGCCCTGTAAGTGCATGCCAAAGTACAGTGATAATGTTAAAATGTTCTTAATATTTAAAATCTGTGAAGGAGCAATGAAATGTATGTTTGGTTCACAATTTGCATGGTTTATACAAATATAGCATCTTGTTTAGATGTTCAGTAAGATCATGAGTTTTAATGATCAAACTCCACGCCAGTCCTACGTCCCATCTGCAAGCCCAGGTCCTGGTAAGTTACTATAGACATAATATTTAAGCATAGTATTTACATTAAACTACTAAATTTTGTGCAGACGGTATAAAATGTAAAACAACTTTTTAGTTTTAGTAAGTATTGTAGCTGTCATAATAATAATAAGCGTCAGTGTCCTGCACCCTATAATTTTACTATAATGAATGTATCACTGCCACTGCACATTATCCTTTACACATACACAAAAATACACATAATAATAATAATAATAATAATAATAATAATAATAATAATAATAATACAATTGTAATCTATTTAATTCCTTTTTGCACAGAATTTGATCATCCATGGCGGCCAGTGACATGGAGGTAAGGTCAGTGACTGTGGAATGTGCCAAATTCACTTACTGCTACTAAGTGCATTTAGGTGACCATATTGTAAGGGAGCTCCTGTATTAGCTAGGGATAGTGAATGCTAAACCTATAAGTATTATGTATATTGATGAAGAGGCAAAGGGGTTTATAGGGTTAGTATAAACGAATATCACAATAAGTTGGCAATATAGAATATTTTGTATAGTTATATTACTAATTCTAAAAAGAAATTTAAAAGTGTACATATCACTGTTATACAAGGAATGGTATATCATTAACTAATTGCCAAATAATTCATATGCAATGATATCTCAAATCAAAATCCTTCCCTTGACACAACTAATCTAGCTAGCTGGTTTTGAAGGTACACACACACCAGCTACCACCAAAGCTCCCTTGCCATAGTCTTGTTGACACCTTCTGTGTGATCATGATGAAATCAAGAATGGACTACTTACATGGAATCTATATGAACACCACCAGTTCTAGTGTTGCATTGGGGCAGTGGTTAAGATGTTGGTAGGAAGGTCGTGAGTTCAAATCAAAGCACTGCCAAGCTATCGCTGATGGGCCTTTGTGCAAGGCCCTCACTGCTCAATTGTATAAATTAGATATACATGTAAGTTGCTCTGGATAAGGGATAATGTTATCCAATGTGTAATGTTGCTACAGCAATGCTATTAATACTGAAGGTTCAGGCTTTTTGTGCCCTGCTTGGCATCCAACATGTAAATTGGAAAACAGCAGAAATATGTTTAAGAAGGAGAGTAATGAACACAACTTATCACAAATAAATTATAAACAGGTTTCATTGCATTAGCAGTTACAGCATTCCTATTAGTATAGTTACATCAAACTAGCTTCAACTGATAAGTATTTATGTAAGTGTGTGTGTGTGTGTGTGTTTTTTTTGTTAAGTCAAATTCAGGAAGACAGTGAAAAAAAATTGTCTGTGTTTGTTAAAAGTGTGTTTGATGACCTGAGTGACAGCAGGATATAATTGCAAAAATAAACCATTTTTATTATCAGCCAGGCGATGACGATGTCCTCAAGGCCAGGATCAGGAAAATACTAAATTTCTGCAAATTGCTCCAGAGTGAATGTCTCCCTGTCACCCACTGGAGTGGGCTGTGGCATGCAGGCCACCTTGTCAACCTGCAGAGGGAGCTCTGGAGTGCAGGCTGTCTTGTCGGCCTGCCAGGGGAGCTCCCTGATTCTCATAGCTCCCCCACCCCACTGAGAGCCCACTAGGGGAAGCATTGTGTCAGGTAATGGAGAGGCAGGCAGTATGTAACTGCAGGGAAACCATTTTCATTAAATCAGCCAGGCAAACACAGTCCAAAACAGACTAACAAACCGAGTCCAAAAGCAAACATGTAAAACAACAAGGCAACAGAACATAAGCACACCAAGTCCAAAGTCCTGCAGTGCCACAAACCCAGAAATGGGCATAGCAGTGCTGCAAACATCAAAGAGCTAGATTAGTGTTGTAGACACTGTAGGGGGCGAGGTGACAATTTTGATGAATTTTGTGAGCATGTGTATCTGGGTGTGAGAATAAAGGGGAAAGGGAGTGAAGGAGTCTTCTGGTGCAGTGATTTGGGTGCTGAGGGAGTGAGAGGTATCTAGGGTTAGGGTTAGGGTTATGGCATGATCCATGGCAGGGGAGCTGGAGATCAACATCAACTGGCAAAGAGAGGGAGGCACTGCATCAGATCCCTCAAAAGCAGGGCCACAGCCCTTTTATACTCTCCCCACTTCTCTTTGAGGGTGAGCATTTAGTGCCTCACAGCAATGCCTTCTTACTCACCGCAGCCCTGCAGCCATTTGCTCTCCAGCTGTCCACAGCATTGGTGATGCTGAAGTGCCACTGCAGCGTTCTCGCTTCTGTGCAGAGCTTTCCTTTCAGCACCACCAGAATGGTGCAGAGAACTTGCTGTTTTGGAGGTGCTGGTGTCGTGGACACTCTTAAATAAACAGCTAACGAACCCAAGAAGTGCAGAAAAAGTAGGCTTTTATTGACACAATGAAAGGCGAGGCGAGCTGCAGAGCGTTCCTGAAACACCGCCCCGACTCCGCTGCTTTTATACAGAAAACCAGTCACAAGTTTAGCAACAAGTTGACAAATTGATGACATGTGCACATTCCTTCACCTCACTTCTGTCTGACTCCCACCAATATGTTCCTATCACCTTAAGTTTGCCTAACTAAGCTATCTAGTGTAGCCATCGTTAACATTAACTATTACCTTCTAATTTATGCTTGGTAGCCATTATTAATTAATTGCCTGAGAAAGATAACACATAGAAAATAGGTTCTTACTCATTATCTCTTTTCTAAGTGTTTGTGATGTCACTAAGTATGTCTTCTGAGGTGTGTGTGTGTGTGTGTGTGTTTGCGTGTGCGTGTGTGCGTGTGTGTGTGTGTTCACCACCTGTTAATGTTGTAGCCTAGTGTCTGCATTTTAATCCCACTTTAGCAACCCAAGGATACATACATGTGTTCCTATATGGTGATGCTTCTTGAGTGCTTTTTTGAGAACCATACCTGTGCCCAAAATTTAAGTGTGTCTAATTATGTTGTGTTACATATGTGAGGATACCTTTCTGAAGTATTAGAGCTATCTCTGAAGCCTACACGCAGTTGTTACACGTGACCATATACATCATTGAATTGTATCTAATAATGCATACTGTACTAAAGACTTTTTCCTAAAACTCTACACTGGTTGTTGAACTATGGCCACACTAGGTGAGGGTGCCTTCAGGGAGGAGGGGTGTGGATGTGGTGTGAAAGTATTATTGGAGCAAAATAGCTGAGCACCTGTGACAGTGGAATTTGTCGTTGAAATTAGTGGAAATACTAACTATAGTTGAAGGAGTAGAAATACTCTCACAGGTAAATCACAGAGAAAAATTGAACACTTTAGGAGTTGCAAACTCCCACAAACACAACAGTTTCACCTTCTCAAATTCTTCAGTGAATGTACAGAAATCCTATTCTACATATTACAAATAAAAAACATTTTTGCTATAGTTGCTGCAGTGAATACGGTGCAAAACACATTATTATTTATGCATTACCCTATCAAACAATGTGAATTCATGGACAACATTCGCAATTCATGCTTTGAAAGTTGCACATCTGTAGAATATTTTCTTACAAATGCATTTCATATTTTTTTCTTGGATATTTTTCTAGCAAAAACACAAGTCAATATCAACAAATGCTTGTGAACTGCGTCTCAGTTAAATAAGTAGCAAAAGTGATTTAGTTTAGAGCCAGGGAGTGAGCACTGTTCAGAGATAAGAGGAGCTATTTGGCCCACCAAATGAACGTGTTTGGGCTCCTGTCTCCTGGAGCCCAAACAAGAGAAATAACCTCTAAAAAAAACTTGTTTTATTGCTTTGAGAAATAACATTGGAGAAAAAGCTTTGAAGAGCTTCCCGACTCAGCAGAGATGGCATCTGATATTTATGGTATGTTTTCTAATCTTTTCAATTATAGTTTAAATTTGCTCACTAGTCAGCTACATTGGTATACCTTTTTTGTAGTTAGGTTAGTTCCTCTTGCTTCCCAAAAGGGAAACTAGTTAACAAATTATACACTGGAGATATCAGAAAATGTGTGACTATATTCTACAAATTTCACTGTCAAAGGTGCTCAGTTGTTTTGCTTCAATAATACCTTCATAATGTGGGTGTGTAAGTTCATTAGCTACGGTTGCTGATAGCTGTGTCACTCACTTTTAGCAATGCTACTGCCAGTCACTGCAAAACAACACCAACACTGTATTTTTGTAAACTAATAACTAAATTAATAGATCTTGATTTGTTTATTGTACAAAAATCTGTTGGTTTTCTTCTTAAATAGTGAAGATAACAAGAGTCAGATGCTGAAAAAGCTGAAGGATTTCCAGCCGAGCACTGAAGAAATTCGTGAGATTAAGCTTCTGCTTCACGGCCCAATCGGGGCAGGAAAGTCAAGTTTTATAAACTCCATCAACACCGCCCTCCAAGGACAAATAACTGCTGATGCACCAACCAATTCATCCGCTTGTCTGGGTCACAGCTTCACTGTAAAGGTAATAACCAAACAATAAAATATTTATTTGCAGTGGCCTCAAGCCTAGATATCATTTCTCGGGAACATCACTGTCTATTTGGAATGATTTTGACTTATCTAATTTACTAACATATTTAATATTTAGGGAACTGTTGTATTTAACTAAACATAATTATTTTGTGTCCAGTTTAAAACTCACAAACTGAAGAGAGATGGCCCGCGATCATTCTACCCATTTGTCTTTACTGACATCATGGGTCTGGAAACAGAGACTGGAAGTGGAGTGCACATTGATGATATAAAAAGTATATTACTGGGTCATTTGAAAAATGGCTACACTGTAAGTTCAAACCCATCATTAATTATTATTATTATTATTATTATTATTATTATTATTATTTTGTATTCCATGTAATAAGGCATAGCAGAGATATTATACATATAGTATTATTACACTCAAATGACAACCTTTTTGGTAAGGTATTCCCTCACTTACATTGTAGGTCACTCTATTTGACAAGAATGGCCAGAGAATGAGCATAATGTTACATCACATAAGGCTACAATGTGTACTATTAGTATTACTAGTACTTACATTTTAAATAAATACATGCGAATACATGACTAGGTCTGCAAGGAAAACAGCCTGGTTATACCATATTTAGTTACTGTCAAGTCACAGTGAGGTTTGGAACACAAATGCAGGCAGATATTAAATGCAACAGAAGATGCTTATTGGACATTAAAGCAGGAAACTAAAATACCATGAGGGCAAAAACACCCAAAGAAAGAAACTATACACTTGATGGGTGAAGAAATAAAATGCCCGTAACAAAAATCCTTAAATTCCTACTGTAAACTCAGGAAGAAACTCATAAGAGACCGGCAACAGAGTCACAGAGTAGATCAATATCCGGGACTCAAGTGCTCTTTCAGTCTTTATTTGTACTAGATTTAATTGTGTGTATGCAAGTACTAGATAAAAGCCTCAGGTGTGCCTTTGGTGACGTGTGGCAAGGATCAGTTGTCTGTTCGACTGCCTCGAAATAGGAATATTTTTTTTCCTATTTCTTTCCTGGTGTTTTCAGCAATAATAATATTTCTCTTATTATTAAATGTTACTTACATTCCTCACTATTATAACTATACACTTCCCCCCTAGTTTTCAGTGTAGTTACTAAATCATTTTAAAATTTGTTTTAGGAATTATATGCTTTAATAAACAGGGTATTTTGATATATATTGCAATTTGTTAGATATATAATGCAGATATATCTGCACTTACATATATCTGCCATTTGTATATATATACAATACACTAAGTAATTTTCCATCTCATGTTCTTTTTAAGGGAATCTGAGGTGATCCTCCTCACCCCTCATTAGTAATTATTGTGACTATCTTTGCATTTTCAGTTCAACCCTATAAAACCAATTGAGAAAGACGACCCAAAGTACACCAATAACCCCAGCCTGAAAGACAAAGTGCACTGCCTTGTGAGTGTTCTACCAGCTGATAAAATCACCCTCATCAGTGATGAAGTTATCCAAAAAATGAAAATTGTTCGGGAAAAAGCACGTGACTTAGGTGAGTTTTCACATACACTATATGGCCAAACGTATGTGCACTCCTGACCATCACACCCGTATGTGCTTCCTCCCAAAACTGTTACACCAAAGGCAGAAGCACACAGTTGTACAGAGCGTCTCTGTGTGCTGCAGCGTTACAGTTTCCCTTCAAAGGAACTAAGAGGCCCAAACCTGTTCCAGCATGACAATGCCCCTGTGCACAAAGCAGCTCCATGAAGACAGCGTTTGTGAAGGTTGAAGTGGAAGAACTCGAATGTCCTGCACAGAGCCCTGACCTCAACCCCACTGAACAGCTTTGGGACGAACTGGAACCCAACATCAGCGCCTGACCTCACTAATGCTCTTGTGACTGAATGATCACAAATCCCCACAGCCACGCTCCGACATCTAGTGGGAAGCCGAACAGCAGATTGGAACGCATTATAACCGCAAAGAGGAACAAATCTGGAATGAGATTTCAACCAGCACATAAAGGTCTGATGGGCAGGGGTGCACAAACCTTTGGGCATAATTTTCTGCACCCTAAAAAATGAGACTGTATTTTTGCACTTAATTACTGTACTCAATGTCCATTGCTGCTGTAGCACCCAAATTCTCCTTGGGGATCAATAAAATCTATCTATCTTATATACATGACCATTACTACTATGTGCTTAATTAAATTTTACATGTATAGCACTTTTAACAATGGACATTGCCATAAAACATCTTTAGAGAAATATATACACTCCAGGTATAAAGATAAACATGAATTTATCAGTCTATTCCTAATGAGCAATACAGTGGTGACAATGGCAAGGACAAAATGACAGCAGAAAGTGCCATTACAACTAACTCACTTCTATAACTGTGTGTTAAATGGTCAGAGAAGTACAATTGAAATTTACTTAGTTTTAACTTGATGTCTATTTTATTGAAGTTATAAACAGTTCACTGATGGTGACTTTTTGTCTGGCAATTCATGGCAGTTGAAGTCAAAGTTATCATGGCAACTAAGACATTGTAGCAAAACAAATGTTGTCTTACCATAGTCAGTCATCTTAAATATGAAAACTAGATTCTATAATAGAGAAAATTGTTTGTGTTTCTGGTGATTCAACAGAAATTCCTCAAGTTGTCATCATGACACTAGTTGATGAAGCATGTCCTCTAGTTAAGAAGGACCTGACAAAGATCTACAACAGCAAAAAAATCAAAGAGAAGGTGAGAACAACAGAAACAGCCATCTCTCCTGTCCTTTATTTACTAGGTCTCATATCTACTCTCACCAGAGAACATTTTAACAGTCATATGCAATTTTATGTTAACCTTTAACTTTGCAGTTATTTGAAATACAGATTCAATTGCGTGTATGTGACTCCTAACCCCATTTCCTTAAGTATAAGCCATGTTGTGTCAATTTATCTTAGATGAAAGAGTGCAGTGACAGACTGGGAGTCACGATGAATTTCATCTTTCCTGTGTTGAACTACCATGAGCAAATTACCAACGACTTGAACATGGATATTCTGATTCTCATGGCAATGACTTATATCATCAGATTCGCCAATGACTATGTTGAAGACCAGGTTTACAGTGAATAACTTTTCCATGTGTCTTGTTTAGTTTCCAACAGAGAACGGGCTAGTTTAAGCAAATCACAATGTTAACAGAGATGTACTTAGAAATGTTTAAAACATTTAATTTTTTCATTTAATTAGATGCAATTATTAAACTGTATTAGAGTATATTTATTTGTAATAGATAAATGAAGTTGGAAAATCTCATCTTTTTTTTAATTCTCTTTACCGCTTATATTATTAGTTTAATAATGATTATTTTAAAAATGAATTTTCCTATATTATTATCAGTGGTGATTGCTTTAACATTACATTGGAAACCCAGCTTCCCCTAAGATTTGATTAAAATGCAGCAGTGAAATGTTTACCAAAGTGTCTATATTATTCATTAGTCTTGGTGTAATTCAATATTTTAGCAAATCAAATGATGAAATATCTCACTGCAGTATTGCACTGTTCATTCATTAAACTCAAAATGTTTTCTGGTGAATGGTGCAGCATGCGGGAAAATCTTCTTTACAGCACTGACACAGAGCTAACAGACACCCGTTGAAGTCCGTGCATCTATTAGTGTCTATCAGGTGTTTGTGTACTCACCGTTCCAAGTTGAAGAAAGCGAAAGATCAGTGGACAGCAATTCAATTCAATTTTATTTGTATAGCGCTTTTAACAATGGACATTGTCACAAAGCAGCTTTACAGAAGTATATAAGGTCCAGTTATAAATTGTTTAAAATTCAAAAGGCCAGGTTTACAGTGAATAACTTCTCCATGTGTCTTGTTTCTTTTAAACATATTCATGTTTAAATATGATTTTATAAATTTATCCCTAATTATCAAGCCTGAACCAACATGAGGAAGAAATCCTTAGAGGAACCATACTCAAAAGGGAACCCATCTGAATCTGGGTGACACAGGTTTACAAATAACTCCCTTCTATAACTGAGTCCTATATGATCAAAATGTACAATTGTGTAGCATGAAATTCACTATAGTGTTAAGATGAAGTCTATTATTTTGAAGTTATCAACTGTTTACTGATTGAGACTAACTGTGCAAAACTGCTTATGACAATTGAAGTCTTCATCATGGCAAATGTAGGCCTAAGCCATTGTAACAAAACTGTTTGCATGAACAGCAGTTCAGAGCCATCTTCATGGTTTCTAAGTGTTTTTGTAGGCTGGCTATATGGGGAACCAATTAATGGGAACTCCAACCTGAAGAAGGACATCAAGATGGATCAGGCAGGTCCAGAAAGCTGAAGGGGTCAGGATCACTGGTATCTCAGGAGTAGCATGTGCAGCTCGACAGAGAGAGAGAGAGAGAGAGATACAGTGATACAAAACAGTGTATATCGTGTGCTGAGTGCGAGCAGGAACTCCGGCAGGGCTAGCTATGACAGCATAACTAAAAGGGAGAGCCAGCA
>JAQQZX010112459.1:0-10578 GCA_030068355.1 Notoglanidium maculatum | reverse complement strand
CAAGAAAACAAAATAAAAACAGAAAACACGATTTTAAAAACAAAAAAGCACGATTTCGGATCCGGAGGGGCCGCTGCATGCATACGGTTGCGCCGCCGACGTCACAATTTCACAAGTTCACATGCCCTTGAAGATGCATAAAGGTCATTGTCATTTAATGTTGTTATGTTATGTAGTATTATAGCAAAGTATTACAGCTTCAGCATTTTGGCAGAATCCATGGTAAAGTGTTATTTTTCTCAGAATATATTTTAGTCACAATAAATCGGAGGCAAAAAAAAATCATGGCCAGTATTATCATATTTTTTCCATGTCAAATGATTTCAGTATTTATTGGTAAACATTATATGTACACTTTATTATTGAACACTTTAAGAACACCTGTACACCTATTCATTCATACACTTATCTAATCAGTCAAATCATGTGGCAGCAGTGCAAAACAAATTCATGTAAGGCAGTGGTAGCTCAGTGATTAAGACGTTGGGCTATTGATCAGAATATCATGTGGTGTGCAGAAAAGCGTCTTAGAATATAATGCGCAACATATCGAACATTGAGACAGATGGGCTACAACAGCTGAAAACCATGCCAGGTTCCACTTCTGTCAGCCAAGAACAGAAAGCTGAGGCTGCATTGGGTACAGGCTCACCAAAACTGAAGAGTTGAAGACTGGAAAAACATGGTCTGATGAATCTCGATACTGATGGAGGGTCAGAATTTGGCACCAACACCATGAATCCATGGACCCAACTTGCCTTGTCAACAGTCCAGGCTAGTGGAAGTGATGCAATGGTGTAGGGAATATTTTCTAGGCACATTTTGGGGCTGTTAATACCAATCAATTATCACTTGAATGGTGCAGCCAATTTCTTGTCCTTCATGGCCACAATTTAATGCCTACTCCCATCACGACAATGTACCATGTCACAAACTCTTCTCAAACTGGTCTGGGACATGACAGAATTGGAGTTTTGCAGCATGAAAATGCACCTTACAAGGAACTGTTTGACACAATCATGTCAACATGAACCAGAATGCGAATGGAATGTTTCTTCATGCCACAAAGAATTGAGGCTTTCAAAGCAAAGACAGCTTGACCCAATGTTAGTACAGTGCTCCAAATACGTCATGCGCACACAATGCAGCTAGTGTGGCCCAGCCATTAGAAATGCTTAGCAGCCTTATTCGGAACGGGGCACTTGCATCCCAAATAAACCGTCCAGTTGACAAAAAATATTGTCGTGACAAGGGTGATTTTCATCATAAGGAAATAAATGACAGAGCATAATATTAAATGATAGCCGTTTTTCCACAATCACAAAGTATATTGTCATATCACATAGCCATAGATGGCATAATCTTTCCTTTTGTAAAGGATTAGTCAGTGTACCCTATGCTATAGGTGACAGGACACTTGAGCACATTTCCATAGCATTTAGAGAATTTGAACAGCTCTTATCATGGCTGCCACTTCTGGGTCATTTCATTCAGTTAGGAGCCTCCCTAAGCAAAAAAGACTACTAGAGCACAGCTGTAGTTTTTTCTAAAATGGCTACTATTGACACCAACTAAAAAATCTAAATCAAGGAACACTGTTTCAAGTTAAAAATATATAAGTGGGAACATGTTAGAGTAGTGGCACAGCATTACATAGCAATAAACTATAAATGTACCCAATCAGCCTGCCTCATCTCCTGCATAAAATCCCTCATGAATTTTTAACTAAATTAAAATCAACAAGTCTGCTAATTCACAGCCAACAAAAGGGAGTTACATGATTTTAACAAGCAAGTTTTAGCCCAGAACTGTCGAAGGTGTACCCTGCCTCTCACCGAAAGTCAGCTGGGAGTGGCTCCAGCTTCCCCCATGACGAATAAGCAGCATAGACAATGTATGGATGGATTTTAGCCCAATGTAACTCAGAAGGCTGCTATATCTATGCTATAAGACATTGGCAAAAACACGAAAGAATAATGCAATGAATTAATTTAAATTAAAATAAATTGAGCTTGTAAACAAAAACTAATATGGTTATTTGCTGCTACAGGTTTTTATTTGAAAATACCTCTCCATTCTTTCTGGCAAACTTAAATGTTGTGCTTTGTGACTAACTGTACATTGCAGAGATTGTGAGGCCCTTTTTCTACTCCATCACAATCAACCACATATTCCACATATACCACTAGCATTACTACAACAAAGACCCCAAAGCAACACTTCAGTAGGAAAATGCCAGCAGAGTAGGGCTGTATATTGGGAAGAATCCAGCAATATATGCATCATGATAAAGGGTTTATGATTCAGTATATTGCAATTTAATGCGATGCTGTAAGCAAGGTGCTGTCATTTTTTAAAGCTAATTTTAAAAACTGTCATAGTATGGAAAAACACCACTAAATGCATAAAAATGCATAAAACTGCTTACAGTCTTCTCATTACAGTGTTATGTTGGAGTGAACGTGTCAAATGGCTGAGGTTAAATTACAACTCGGGGTAAGCGGTTGGGGGGTTTAAACACAAGAAAATGAACCACTGTCAGCCATGAATATTTGCATGTAATTCTATTAATTAAAAATCCATACAGTGTTTTTGAGAATTGGTACAGTATCTCAAAACATATATGAAATGTTCATTTGGATCGATATTTTCCCCCTGCAGCAGTGTCAAATATTCAACATGGTATATAGCAAAGGTAATAGAAAAACACCAACAATATCAATTAATTATTAGATTAATTATCAAAAAGTAGAAACTATTTTTCATATGCAAAATATGAGAAATCTGATCTGATCATTTTGCTTTCTTCTGTAGTCTTCATCTACTTCTGAATTTTCGCACATTTTTTATGGTCAGGGTGCTGGGGGTTCTCAGAAGAAGGCATACACTTTAAATCTCTATGGAATGGGAATTGCTTTGAAAGTACCCAGTAACAGTCATGCAGCCTCTGAAGTGATGGAACAAATGAAGAGAGTGCTTAGCAGCAGGGACACTATTGTAGTTGCATTAAGAATCTGACAAAAAAAAAAAAAACCTATGGGTAGATACTAAAATTTTTCATAATTCACGTCTTCATTCCAATATTTATGAAAATAAATATGTAACCATGACTGCTCAAATACTTACATGCATCCTTTACATTGGCATGGATGCAATACATGCATGGCATGGATGCAATACATCCACTAGAGGTCAACTCAGGCTCAAAAACAAAAACAAACATGGCAACTGTGGAATTTGTCATGTCTCGCTTTAAGTATTGGCCACACTGTCCTCATGATTTCTGGTGGCGCTGCATCGTTTCATCCGTATCCATTAGCTTTAAAAAAACATGCAAAAATACAGATGAAATGAACACAGAGCATGGACAGGCTCCATCCACATCTGTATTTAATATTGAGCATAAATGGGCCATTATCCGGATTTTCCGTTCCATCTTAGAAACGACCATGAATAAAGAGATAATGATATCAGAATTCTGGAAAGTGGGAATCCGGGAACTATCAACTAAGTGGGAACTATCAGAAAAAGAAGCTGGTGCATAAGAAGCTAGCTGTAGCATGTCATCTGGTTATCTTTTTAAACTGCTACTCAACTGGATGGAATGAAAATATTTGTATGATAAAGAAATGCGTGTGAATGAATTTACAAATACTTATTTTTTGTCAGCTTTTAAATTCAGATTTTTCTTCGTGGTTGAGCCATGTCAGGTCATGCTTCATATTTAAAAGGGTGGGAATGGTCAACTTTCAGAGCACCTTCCATTCCAAAATCAGTTTACCATAGACATTTAAGGTGAAAGGCTTCTACTAAGACCTACCATCCATAAAAATGTGCTAAAAGTCAGAAGTGAAAAAAGACTCCAGAAATAGAAGTCTTTCTAGAAGCAAAAAAGTTATTTGAAACTATTCACTCAAAATTAACATCATAAATAAAAAAACAACCCGAAGATGACAATTTCCTGCATCACAGCTCAGACAACAGCACTGGGTGCAAGTCAAGTCAGGTTTATATAAATACACTCTAAATCACACTTCTAAAACATAATTTCTATAGTAACAACTCAAAACATTTTGGGATGTGCTATTATCTTATCGTTGATTACTGAGGTGTGTATTATTACCATACATGTCTTGTTTAATGTGTAATTAATTTTTTTCTGACGAATTTACTGTAAAATACACATTCTATACAGCTATTAATTAACCAAAATGATTTTTTTTTGTGCTGTGATTCACTTTCAATAAATGGTAAAAATGCAGACCCTACTTCCACTTCCACATCCACTACACATACAAAAGCATTACACATCCACACAGCTGACAAAAATCCATTGCGACATAAATTGTTTTTACAAATGCTAATTTATTCATTATTAACAAGCTGTACCTACATTTTCTATTACATGTGTGTACTTCATGTATTTGAGTATATAGATGGTGGTGGTAGGCTACTTGTGATATGAATTACTTTCAGCTAAATCATTCAAACTAAAAGTAGACTGTTACTTTGTTGAGAGGGGGTTGGGAGGTGTTACATGTAGGCTATTTGGCAGACTAGGTGTTGAGCCTTGAGTGTACTTTCAGCGTCTGTGAGTGCCCCAGATGCGAATGTACTGGGAAACCAAAATATTACCTTAAGTACCATGTTAAAATTTTGCAAATGTTAAGAAAATATAAACTAAAAAAAGAATTACTGTGTTTTACATATTCTCTGAGGTCTTCAATGGAAAAAATAGCTGTTTATTAGCAAATTCACTACCCAAATTTCACAAGCAACGCAGTTGCATCAATTTTTGGTCCCGTTCTCCTTGAGTGGCCGCACACACCACTTTCTTGCTTTCCGCACCAAAGCTGTGCTTGGAATGCTGATAAAGGGGCTGTATAAAGGGGTTACAGCATCTCGACACACAGGACACTAAATAGCTCATGAAGTACTTTATGCATTTGTTTACATTTTTTTCATTTTATAGACTTCCTCAGGTGTCCATCTTGAATGATTCATTTATTTCTTATGAATTTACTGTAAACTACACACTCCATACATAGTTTCAGCTGAGACTCATGATAGATAGTGGTAGGCTACTTGTGATATGAATGAGTTTCGGCTAAATCATTCAAACTAACAATAGACTGTGTTACTCTGTTGAGATGGGGTTGGGAGGTGTTACATGTTGGCTATTTCACAGGCTAGGTATTGAACCTCGATTATACTTTCCACGCACAGGATTACAACGCTGCGCTGCAAGAGCACCAACTGCGCATGCGTTGCCTGTTATCAACCTGTTATAAACCTTAAAGTATAAACAAACAAAAAAAGAATTACTGTGTTTCCCATATTCTCTGATGTCTTCAATGGAAAACAATTGTTCATCACAAACTGTTTATTAGCAAAATAACTACTTTATTAACAAATTAGTTGTTAGTTAGCAAACAGCAACACAGTTACTGAAATCTTTGATTCTGTTCTCAGAGTGGCTGCACACAACAGTTTCTTGTTTTTTGGCGCTTTTTTTTTTTTTTAAATGTGATTGTGTACAAAGAGCGGCGCATCCGGCAGGCTCATAAAGACTCACGGTTCTCCAGGTGCACCGTGTTTCTGCTGATTATGCGTATGGGCCGTTGCCTAGCAACTTTGAAAAGGAGCATAATTGTGGTGTTTGTTTTGGTTATGACAGCCTAATGTTCACGGTTTAGCTATGAAGTTTAAAAATTTCTCGTTGTAGTTGTAAGAATGCCAAGTTGTGACAAAACTTATTCATTATACAAGACAGAAGATAAAGATTAAAAACAAATACTATGAAATTAGTTTTGTTCAGATGATTTTCTTGAGTTTGATTCTTCCAGAATTTATGCCTTTTGAAACATGGCTGCCACAAATAATTTATATAATTTACATAATCAAAACATTACGCGGAATGACAGAAGAGCTGGACAACAAACGCTCTAATGAAATAATCACCAACTATCAACATGGAAATGAATTACACATTGGCCGAACACACCCTGATCTTATAACCAAACTATTTGCTTTGTGAAGAAAGTGCCATCTAGGGATCATTGTGTCAGTATCAGTGTAAGATTCTAAAGACTTAGCGGTCTTATGAAGGCCGAGACGCGCTATAAGTAGGTCAAACCAGCACAGTGCTTCTAGTGTCAAGTAAGACCCAATCAAGAGAGGCCAAGAGCTAATAAGAGCTAATCAACTTCTGACATTAGCAAATAGAATTCCAACACAAAGCAAAAACAAAACAAAGTATTCATATCTCTTGCTCATGTTCCAAGGTAGGCTTGTGCCAGCATTAGGGGACTAAGCCTGGGGACCCTTACTGGAAGTTCTTGCCTTGACCAGGAATAGAACCCTGGTCTGTAGTTTCAAGCAACTGGATAGTACAGTGGTAACAATACTACCTTTTAGAACAGGAGACCAGGGTTTGATTAATGTAGGAACAGCTAAAATACTATGCAGAACCCTCAAACTCCCGGGCCTCTGGCAGGAGATTGAGGAAGGCATATATAAATATAAAATTGTGCGTGCGCGCCACTGTATGTTTGATGTGAACTTTCATCAGCATCAGTATAAATATGACTGGCACAGAATCAGAACTGAAACTGATTTAGCTTAGACCTCAATTGGACCTAGGACTGACCGAGGCCAGTTCTGGTCACCAGCTGATCAGTCAGTGCATCCTTAATTTTCCTTTGAAGTGACGTGGTCAGCTCCGTGACAGCATGCCACAACACAGACCCAAGGAATCGATAATAACACTTGTTGCCAACTATTTTAATGATTGAATTTTTTATCGATTCATCGTTGCAGCCCTACATTAGTCCTTGACCTAGTGAACTAGCATGAGGTGTGTTGGAGACTACAAGTTTACGTTCACACTGCAAGCCTCATTGATTTCTGACCTCTGATTTTTTGCAAAGATCAGATTTGCCTATCGTGAAGTTTCACATTCATAATTACAAGTGTCCTGTATCTGACTTCAATCTGGAGGGGGGGGTATGCGTCTTCCTCAACCTTGAGTCCTCCATGAGAGGCCTGTAAATACATTCACACACACACACACACACACACACACGCGCACACACACACACACTATATGGACAAAAGTACTGGGATACCTGACCATTACACCAACAGGGACTTTAATAGCATTGCATTCAAATACAAAGCACTTTAATATGGAGTTGGTTCCTCTTTTGCAGCTATGGCATTTTCCACTCTTCCTGGAAGGCTTTCCACAAGATTTTGGAGTGTTTCTGTGGGAACATGTGCCCATTCAATCTGAAGAGCATGTATGAGGTCAGCTACTGATGTTGAACGAGAAGGCCTGGCTCACAATCTCCATTCCAGTTCATCCCAAAGGTGTTTGATGGGGTTGAGGTCAGGGCTCTGTGTGGGCCAGTCAAGTTCTTCCACATCGAACGCCAACCATGTCTTTATGGACTTTTTGTGCATTGGGGCACAGTCATGCTGAAATAGAAAAGGACCTTCCCCAAACGGAGTCCACAAAGTTGGACGCATAGTGTTGTCCAAAATGGCTTGGTATGCTGAAGCATTAAGATTGGCCCTTCACTAGAAGGGGCATAGCCCAAACCCTGAAAAACAGCCCCACACCATTATCACTCCTCTACTTCACAGTTGGCACAATGCAGATAACGTTTTCCTGGCATCCGCCAAACCCAGACTTGCCCATTGGACTGCCAAACAGAGAAGCGTGATTCGTCACGCCATAGAACGTTTCCACTGTTCCACAGCCCAGCGTCGGTGTGCTTTATACCACTCCATTCGAGGCATGGCATTGGACTTGGTGATGTGAGGCTTGCATGCAGCAGCTTGGCCGTGGAAACCCATTCCATGAAGCTCCCACCGCACAGTTTTTGTGCTTACATTAATGCCAGATGAAGTTTGGAACTCTTCAGCTATGGAGTCAGCAGAACGTTGGCAACCTTTACGCACCATGGACCTTAGTAGTCATTGACCCCGCTCTGTGACTTTATGTGGTCATCTGCTTCGTGGCTGTTGTTCCTAAATGCTTCCACTTGCCATTAATACCACTTACAGTTGACCATCTCCAGCAGGGATGAAATTTCACAAACAAAAGGTGGCATCCTATCACAGTACCACACTTAAAGTCACTGAGAGCAACCCATTTTGTTTCACAAATGTTTGTAAATGGAGACTACATGGCTAGATTTTATACACGTGGCAATGGGTCTGATCGAAACACCTGAATTCAATAATTAAGAGGTGTGTCCCAATACTTTTGTCCATACACACAGATCATATAAATTTAACAATATGTATTGCTGGGTGTAACTATCCATCAATACAGCGATAAATCAATCTAATACCAAATTACCACAATACATCAGCATTACGCATAAATATCAATAGACGTTTATATTATACTTGTTCCAGCATTATCCGCTGTACTCCCCTCATATGCAGGGCGCAATGTGCGATGTAAGCTTATTGCACTCAGGCAGTAACCTAACATGAGGAAGACCTTAGCAATGCTTGTGTACTACTGTTCTTTTCACACAGATAAGCGCAAGAAATGAAGGAATAATCCACCAGTTGTTCAAGGAATACCAGCAAAAAAAGTTTTACACATTCCAGTTGGTGACAAATTATTGCTGTGGAAACATTTTGGTTTTAGAAAAAAAATAACAGAAATATAGAGAAGAACTTTGCCCTCCGCAAAGAATGAAACTGTGAAATAAGGTACCCGGGTAATACCTCAAACTTCTTGTTCTACCTGAAAAGGCAATATGATGTTGAAGCCGGTTGCTCTAACACGAGAGACCCCTGCACCCGCATCAGTAAGCACGGCTTTCCTCAAAAATTGAAGCACACGTCCAAAGGAGTAATGAGTATTACACTTGCCATCTGTAATGTACAGTGCCTTGAAAGAGTATTCATACACCTTGAACTTTTCCACATTTAGTCACGTTATATCCACAAACTTAAATGTATTTTGTTGAGATTTTATGTGATAGACCAACACAAAGTAACGCATAATTGTGAAGTGGAAAGTAAATGATACATGGTTTTCAAAATTTTTTACAAATAAAAATCTAAAAAGTGTGGCATGCATTTGTATTCAGCCCCCTACACTCCAATACCCTTGAATAAATTCCAGCGCAACCAACTGCCTTCAGAAATCACCTAACTAGTAAATAGAGTCCACCTGTGTGTAATGTTTTCTCAGTTTAAATACAGCTGCTCGCTAAAGGCCTCAGAGGTTTGTTAGAGAACATTAGTGAACAAACAGTACCATGAAGACCTAGGAACACACCACACAGGTCAGGGATAAAGTTGTGGAGAAGATTAAAGCAGGGTTAGGCTATAAAAACAATATCCCAAGCGTGGAACATCTCATGGAGCACTGTTCAATCCATTATCTGAAAATGGAAAGAGTATGGCACAACTGCAAACCTACAAAGACACGGCAGTCTACCTAAACTGACAGGCCGGGCAAGAACAGCACTAATCAGAGAAGAAGCCAAGAGGCCCATGGTAACTCTGGAGGAGCTAAAGAGATCCAGGGCTCAGGTGGGAGAATCTGTCCACAGGACAACTATTAATTTAATTAAAATTATTTACATTGCACTTTTAATGACAGTCACAAAGCAGCTTCACAGAAGTATATAGATTCTGAATATAAATTTATGAATCTATAAATTTCTCTCTCTCACTCTATATCTTCCTAATGAGCAAGCCTGTGGCAACGGCAGCAAGGAAAACTCCCTGAGATTACAAAAGGAAGAAACCTTGAGAGGAACCAGACTCCAAAGAGAACCCATCCTCATTTGGGTTGCATTGTATAGTGCAATTACAACTAACACACTTTAGTAATAGGGTCAAGTTTTGAGTGTAAGACTATTCGTGGTGATCTGAGTCCTCTGCCATTGTAGCAGAACCGCTCATGTCAACAGCAGTCCTACACAGTCTTCACAGTTCTAGGTGCATATTGAGGCAGTTCAAATGATGCCATCCTCAACAGGAGCAAGTGGTTTACAAGTGATGACTCCAACCAGGAGTCAGACACCAGGACGGATCAGGCAGGTCCAGAAAGCAGAAGGGGTCAGGATCACTGGAATCTCAAGAGTATCATGTGCAGCTCGACAGATGGGGGGGGGGGTTGAGGGGGAAAAGAGAAAAAGCAGATTGTTAGGTATGATCAATGTCACCTAACAGTAAGGAACAGAGTATATCGTATATAGTGCAAGCAGGAACTCCAGCAAGGCTAGCTATGACAGCATAACTATAAGGGAGAACCAGAAGGTAACACAGACATGAGGGCACCCTGGGACATAATGCGGCCAGCCACTCCACCGTCAACAAACTTGGGTGAACGTGCGAGAGTGGGTGGCGACAGCATCCAAACAACCCAGTTTACCAAAACATTCTATGCCTGAGAACCCTCCAGATCAGCTACTTTACCTAGAAGGTTATTAACAAAAGGCTTGGCTAAATATATACGTATTCGGCCTAGATTTAAACATTGAGACTGTGTCTGAGTCCCGAACACTAATTGGAAGGTTGTTCCATAATTGAGGGGCTTTG
>JAQQZX010112428.1:0-10579 GCA_030068355.1 Notoglanidium maculatum | reverse complement strand
TCCATATTAACAAGGCACACGTGTTCACTGAAAAGCGTTCCAGGTGACGACTTCATGAAACTGGTTAAAATAATGCCAATTGTATCACCACGGTAAATGTTGGCTACATTGAAGAATCTAAAATATGAAACATATTTAGTTTTTTTTGTTGGTTTTTTTTTTTACACTTTTTTGTTTACCACATAATTCAGTATATGCCATACGTGTTGCTTCATAGTTTTCATGTATTCAGTAATGTTTTACAATGTAGAAAGAAAAAAAAAAGAAAAACCTATGAAAAAGAGTAGGTGTGTCCAAACTTTTGACTGGTAGTGTATACCAAATCAAACATCAGCCTAATGAATCAAAGAGGAGTAAGTAAAAATGTAATGTGTCAAAATGCACAAAATCCAAAATTGTTCACTTCCTGTTGCAACAGTTAGAAAAATTGTTTGTCTTGGAGAGACACATGAAAGCCAAATTTGGCACATTTATCTCAATCTATATGCCAGGCATGGTTCAATGACATATGGTGACACTATAGAGTCAGTGGGTCTGGGTTCCTGCACCTTTGGTTACGTAGGGACGACGGGCCCTCACACTGTTGTGCAAGTGGTAGCTGGGGCAAACTGCAAACAGGTCAGAGGAGCGACTGGATATGAATGAGGCAAAGTGTAGTAGAATCAACCTTGTGGTAAACCCTACCTACCTGGTATACCCTTGTGGTATAAACTCTACTTCAACCTATAGTATACTTAATTACCTATAGGTGGCACTATAATTATGGCTTATAGTTGCCACATGATGTCAGGACTGGGCTATTAGTAACTATGCACGATTTAAGGGTGATCAAGCATCACCAAATTATGTCCACTTCCTGTTTTGGTGTAGTGTGTCATACAAATCAATTTTCTGCAATGTTGTCCTCATTTGAGGTATTCACTATTCCTTCTCAATTTATCATCAGATCTGTCTGAAGTGTATTGCAGCCAAGTGTCATGCAAATCTGATAAATTTTCTAGGAGGAGCTCAAAAGAGATCATAAAAAATATGAGAAAAATGCACAAATTTTAAAATGGTGGACTTCCTGATGGGTGGAATTATGTTAATGTTAAAAAATTGTTTTAAAAAAGTCACATATGAACTTTGTATGATATGGTGAGAGCAATGTCTATACCAAATATTGTGCATATCTGAGCAACTACATCCTGACCATTGCATTTGTTTGGGAGTTCTATGGAGTGCCTCGACCATAACCAAACATTTTTGGTGCTTGGGCACTAATGATAATAATAAAAACATGCCAAAAACAACAAGTCTTAGCATCTACTGTGTGTAGGCCATAATAATATAGCCTTAAGCAGCAATAACAGGCTCTCGCACTTCTGATGGTAACACCAAATTAACACAAGACACCTATTAAATGACTTGTTTTTTACTAAGCTGAAAATGGGTGGAAAAAGCCACTCTTTCCACCATCTGTTTCCAGATAGGGGCGCTATACCAGAGTCAATCTGGGTATGTGGATATGATCATAGCCATCATAGCCAATACCATTTAGATAGAGCAAAATAGCAAAAAATGGCTGAAGAAAACCACTTTTAGATATTATCATAACCATAATAACACAAAACATATTGCAAATCTAACATGAATCCAGTGAACCGTCTGTGAGGAATATAGCTGAGACAGGTCAAAAAGACATATTTTTTCTGTTGCCAGATGGTGCCACTATACCAGAGAGTCACTCTGGGCATGTGGATATCATCATCATCATCATAACCATCATAACCAATATCAAGCAAATCTGACATCAATCTGATGAACCATCTAGGAGCAAGATAGCCAAAAGGGTGAAAAACTCTTTCAGTTGCCAAATGGTGGCACTATACCAGAGAGTCACTCTGGGCATGTGGATATCATCATGAACAGCATAACCAATAACCAAATTTATTCTACCACATGAAAAAAAAAAATCTACGTTGCTAGTGAGTGTGAGTGAATGTATGTATACAGTATGTGATACCCTGATGTAAACTGGTATCACATTCTGGATGGACCTCTGCCAAGTGTTTACGGCTTTTTTTTAAGCAAATTTTCCTGTCACTTCCTTCAGATAGCTTTCCTAGTAACTAAGCATTAGTCTCACTGATTGGGAAATGAGTAAATAAGTGAATTCCCATTTGCTTGTGGTTTTAACATTAGCAA
The DNA here is from genome assembly GCA_030068355.1 of Notoglanidium maculatum. Taxonomy (NCBI): domain Eukaryota; kingdom Metazoa; phylum Chordata; class Actinopteri; order Siluriformes; family Auchenoglanididae; genus Notoglanidium; species Notoglanidium maculatum. The sequence continues at coordinate 8,392 of JAQQZX010112428.1, read as the reverse complement.
AAGCCACATGGTTACTCCAGTACAGAAGGCACTTCCAGTCATGCCTGATCTATGTTCTCTTCCCCTAAACACTGATCTGAAGTGGGCGGGGGTTATAACGTGGGTGTCTCTCATTCTGAGCTTGTGATTATTGTCATAATTGAAAACAATTGATTTTAACCTAACTTTGGGTGCTTGGAAAGTACTGGGTATAAGGCACTACACAACCCTGAATAAACTTCTGCATAAAATCCCCTGATAATTAAGCATTGCTGCGTCTGAGGCTAACATTGGGGAATACCACAGCGTCCATTTTAGTTTCAGTTCATTTAGTTCTTCCTCTCTCTCTCTCTCTCTCTCTCTCTCTCTCTCTCTCTCTCTCTCTCTCTCTCTCTCTCGCTCTCTGTCTTGCTTTCTCTCGACAGTATGATTCAGCTGTAAGATTTACCCTCATTTATCACTGAGCTGTAAATCCCATGACCTTATCAATGCTAACGAATTTGTCTTTACTTTTAGCTGTTGCTGCATTGTTATATAATTACAATAAATTAATATATGTATTTTCTGTCTGGTTATGAAACCCACTGGCAGTAGCACTGTAAGCCAGTTATCAAGACTTGAAAATAAGCTATATTTTAGAATAGCTAAGCTAAGCTAAGCTATTCTTTAACAAATTCAAATCTTTTGTATTTAATAGATTAGCAACTCCGGGATATCTGATTCAATGAGCTTAGTTTACTGTCTGTGTGGAGATGTGCTTGTTGTCCATATGGGTTTCCCATGTTCTCTAGTTCCCACCCAAAACTTTCAGGTAGGCGGCGGGACTAAGCTAAATTACCCACAGGTGGAACATGCATGTTACGTTTCCTGGTGTTTTATGGTAATCTGTTTGTCAGCTACACTGTAAAAATGACCCTGTAAATTTAGAGTAGCTGTCATACTCGTTGATAGCTAGTAAGGTACCAGGTAGATACTGTAATTAATATCTCTGGCATTTCTACTGTAATGTTTATTATCAGTAATGACATGCTATACGGTATTTTAATAGAGAGCAAAACTTGTTATTACACGTATTACACGAGTTCAGTGCTTCATGCTCAAGGTTCAAAGATGAATAAGGGTCGTGGAAGACAGCATCAGTTGTGCCGGGAAGACGACTGCCTAGTTCAAAACATTACTTAAAAGGTATGTGATGACAAATGGCATACAAGCACGTGAAACCACTGGGGTTTTTCGGGAATCTTTGTCATGACTGAGTCATTGCTTTCAGTTTTGGTTCTTATATAGTCTTCAGAGTACCAGTTTGAGTTTAGAGTTTGGAGTTAGTGTGCTGCTGTATAGAAGAAACACGATGCTGGATTATTCAGTTTTCTTAAGCCTGCTTACACTGGGTATTTACGCCGTTATAAATGAATTAGTTGTTATACACCAACCCCAAACGTGTACTAACGAATTAGCTACGTTGTGAAATGAGCTTTATTAGTAGAAGTAGATTTAGCATTAGTATTTAAAAGAAGCAAATGTGTATTATTTTAATAGTCATCGTAACCGCCCTTTACTTCGCAGTTTGCTCAGCGGGGATCCTAAAGAGAGAGGATGTAAATGTTTCACTCGGAGAGGACGCGACGTTTTCGTGCGAGCTTCCGGACGCTGCTGGAGTGAAGCAGGTCATATGGCAGCAGCACAGAGATGATGGCACCCTGCGCAAAATGGTCACGTTCACCGAGCGCTCTAAACCCCAAGTGGATGATGCGTTCGTGGGCAAAGTGAACGTCACCGTGGCGACAGTCCACAGAACAGCTATCGTGATAAAGAATGTGACCTTCGCGGACGAAGCCTGCTATGTCTGCACTTTTAGTGTGTATCCGTCCGGAACAGAGAGGGAGACAGCATGCCTCACTGTGCAAGGTGGGTTCTTCTGGATTATTTTAATGTAGTTTAATGTAACCTAAAATGTTATTTATACTTTTATGTTGGGAAAGTCTTCACACTAGATCAGGATTAATAGACAAGTGAAGTGTTTTTACAAAGTTCATAGAAGCCTACTACTACTACTATTACTACTACTAATAATAATACATTAGGTTTATGCATGTGCATTTTAACGACCTAATGCTAATGCATATAATATTTAAATTAGACATTAGACCATATTCACGTTCTCTTTGTGTTCTTCTGTCCTAAACTTCATGCTTAATAGTCCTGTGGTATTCAAGTATAACCTATTTTTTAGAAGCAAAAATATTTACTTGTCCAATAAATCCTTGAGGAAGCCTGATTTTCTAAGAGAGTCCTTTTGTACATTTGCTGTGCTCCTTTTGTACAATACTATCTACTATAAAAAAAATAATTGATCACAATATAAAAATCAACAACGTTAATTAGTTTAATTCTAAATAAGAGAGGTTTAAAAACCCAGTGACACTGAAACATTACAATCATAGCAGGGAAATTGAACTGACTCTTGCCACTCAAATATTAAGGTACATAAGATATTTGTTATTTCCTTTTAATTTACATTTTTAATAAAACAAAGCACATTTGTCTGATCATCCATAAGAATGTTAGTATATTATTATATGCTATGGTTATATGATTGCATATATAAAGGAGCTCGCTGCTGAATTAATGCTCCTTCAGTAGATTGTAGGTGGACTGTAGTTGGAGTTTAGCAGGTCAGAGGCCTCCCAATCAGAAACTCTGTGAAGCAGTAATGTAAAGTTTAATTGCTGTAACAATAAAGTAAGCCTTTTGACTTTGTAATATGTGAAAGCGATTCATTGCTACAACTGAAGTAAGAACCCCAGAAATCATGTTTGTCACTAAGCAATTCATAATTACAGTCGCAATGGGAAAATTGTTAGAATTACTGTGGTAGAGTTCCAATATTTTTAGATAGCAGGCATCTTGCCACTATTTGCAGACTAATTTCTTTTTAAAATAAAAAAAAGAAATAGAATATGTTCATTAATCACCTTATTATCTGAATGCAGGTTTATCAGAAATTACAACACAGCTTCCGGGTAAACCTAATGAGATGGACACTGTTGTCTCTTGCTCAGCCACTGGTAAACCTACACCAGAAATCAGTTGGTGGTCTGGAGATAAAGAACTGAGTGGTTACTTATCAAAGACTTTCACAGTACAGAACGGGGACAGCACAGTCACAACTACAAGTAACCTCACAGTTCCGCAGTCACAATTCAGTGAAAAATATGTAAGATGTGTGGCTAAAAGTGGCAGTATAACGAGGAGTGAAAACCTCATTGTGGAGAAACAGATGGACAGAGGTAAGAGCAATGTTTAAAACATCCCTTATGCATATATGCACATTTTTACTAAAAAAAAACAAAAAAAACAAAAAAGAAAAATACCCTGAAAAAAACCTGTGTACTTCATTTCCCATCGTTTGAAAATCCCTTCTATTTAAATCAGTCTAATGGATTTTTTTTTTTGTTCCTTTTTAGATACTCCAGTGGCATCCAGATATTATGTCTTTTCTGCTGTTGTCATGATCAGCTGTTGTGTTGTTGCGAGTTGTGTTGTTATTCTTTTTCACCGGAAAAGGAAAAGTACGTAGCATGACACTTGTCTGTCAGTGGAGCCTCTTAGGCTTTTTACTAGAACTAGAGCTTAATTGAAGCATTAGAAACCTGGAGGAAACTGTGCTTGAAAAATTCAGTTACATAGAAGTTTTACATATGAACTATTATTCTACAATTAAATCTAAACTTCTATTAGCTGGTTTTGTCTGATAGCTATAGTCACATATTCTATATATTTCTTATAGTTTGACAAAGTTATTATTCGATTTATGGAATAGTTATATGCAAATTCATAAATGATCAGTCTGATTTTACTAGTTTGCATAAGGACTTTATAAAATTAGCTTGAATACCTTAACTTATATTGTGTAATCTTCTGTAATCTGTACAATTGAGTGATGCAAATGGATCGTTCTTTAAATATTAAATAACAAATATAGTATATAGTTTTATATTTAGTTTTAAATATAGATTAAAAGTTAAATATTTACATTTAATGTATACATTTGATGTGTTAAAATAGAATCATGTGGTGTGAAGTCCCTGACACATCCACTTGACCACACTTGACCACAAAGAATGCACTAAAGGAAATACCTGAAAGTGGCATTGGTGTGAATGTAAATTAGTTTAAAAAATAAATGAATAAAATAAAATAAATGTAATAGTAAAATAGTAAAACTAAATAGTAAAAATAAGTAAATGCTGACTACAGCAATCAATACATACAGTAGTATACACTTTTGTGCACAGAAAAAAACACTAGCCATTTTCATATTTCAATTTTCCTATTCTAGATCAATTTGCTAGGTTGGATGAGGAATGATTTGATTACATGTTTTCCCCTGATCTATGGTTTGAACCAAATAGATTTAACAGAGCTGTTTATAATTGAGCCACTCTTAACAAGTTTTTTTCACAACCTATACTGTATTGTGCCATGAGCAGCCTTCTAATTCAATCTTATTATATGTTTTGCAGAACATCAAAAACACCTTATTGAGATTGCCTGATGTACTTGGACAATTGAAAGTTTTCCTCTTTGCACTTTAATGTATTCTGGATAATATACTGTATGAGGTAATTAGAATAACATAGTGAAAAATGAAATTTTTCATTGCATACCACTCTTCACTTCACTTTGGACTTGAAAGCACTTTATATACAGAAAGCACTCAATGCATATTATTTACAACTGATTATTTTTCATGTTAAATTATTATGTAAATGTATTTAAATCTAAAATAATTTAAAATAAATAACTAAATAAATAACTGATGTGTATGTTTTTTGTATATATATTTATATGGATTTGATCTAAACTGATAATTAAAAGGGGTGGCACAGTATTCTGATGGTTATCACTGTTACCTAACAACATTTACATTTACGGCATTTGGCAGATGCTCTTATCCAGAGCGATTTCCATAAGTGATTTGTATCTATCTAATTATCTAAGTATCTAACTATCTAAGTATGTATGTATCTATTAGCAAATATATTCTGATACTGATTTACTAGGCCCTGGGCTAAAAATATCACCACGTTAGAAACTCTGTTGGCAAGTAATACAGAAAAAGTTCAGTCCAAGTACTGAAAGAGGTAGGCCTTTAGTTATCATTTGAAGATACCCAGTGACTCAGCTGTTCAGACATCTAGGGGAAGTCATTTGAAACCCCCTAGGTGCCAAAACAGAGAAGAGTTTAGATGCATGTCTTCCTTGTAACTTGAGAGATAGTGGAACCAGTGGAGCAGTGCTGGAGGATCAGAGGGAGCATGGTGCAGTGCAGGGGGAGATAATTGCTTTGAGGTAGGAGGATGCTGGTCCAATTTTGGCTTTGTAGGCAAGCATTATTTTTTTAATCTGATGTGGGCAGCTATGGGAAGCCAGTGAAGAGAGCAATGGGGTGGTATAGGAGAACTTGGGAAGGTTGAAAATGAGTTGTGCAGCTGCATTCTGGTTGCAGTTACAGAGGTCGAATGGCACTCAGAGGCAGACCTGCTAGGAGTGCATTACAGTAGTCTAGTCGAGATGACAAGGGACTAAACAAGTACCTGAGTGACCTGTGTGGTAAGAAATGGACGGAACCTACTGATGTTGAAGAGGAGAAATCGGCATGAGCAACAAAGATTAGCAATATGAGAGGAAAAAAATGATTGTCCGTAGTTACTTCAAGGTTACGTGCAGTGACCGAAAGAGAAATCAAAGAGTTGTCCAGGGAGATCACAAGATCCTGATGTGGGGATGAATCAGCTGGGATGAATAGCAGTTCAGATTTGCTGGGGTTGAGTTTCAGTTGATGAGCTGCCATCCATGAGGAGATATCTGCCAGACAAGCAGAGATTCGGGCAGAAACATTAGTGTCTGGGGAGGAAAGGAGAAGATTAGTTGAGTGTCATCTGCATAGCAGTGGTATGAAGTGGTAAGGTTCTGGGTTCTAATGGACAACAGGAGCCTTTCTGTGAAGAGTTTGCATGTTTTCCCTTTGCCTGTAGGGGTTTCCTCCGGGCACAACAAGAAGGTTCTGGATTCTGCTGGACAACGGAGACCTTTCTGTTCAAAGTTTGCATATTTTCCCCTAGCTTGTGGGGGTTCCCTCCAGGCACTCCAGTTTCCTTACACAATTCAGATTGTTAGGTTAGGCAGATTAGGTTAACTACTATAAATTGACCACAGGGGTGAATGTAAATGGTTCTTCATCTGTGTTAGCCCTTCAAAAAATTGGTGACTTGTTCAGGATGTACCCCACCTCTCTTTAAATGTCAGTTGGGATTGGCTCCAGCTTTTCTGCGACCATGATGGATAAGCAGTATAAGTAATGGATGGATGGATGGATGGATGGATGGATGGATAGATGGATGGTACATAAGGTTTTGCACAAACATTTGGTGACCATGTCAGCTCCAGTCATTAAAGCAAAAAGGGGACATAGCAAATATTAAGAAACTCTGAAATTCATGTAAATATTTTGAACCTACTGATTTTAACTCAAGTTTTTGTCAGTAATATAATTTGTAATGAAAACTGTTGTATTCACTTAGAAAAAAAATAGAAGCATTTTCACTAGTGGTATGACTTTGTACCCCACTGTATACAACATACAATACTGTGCAAAAGTGTTGAGTCACCCTACATTTCTTCACATTTTACTTCCAAAGGGACTTTTTTATATTTTTTTATGCAGTCTCAAGAAATAATTCTTGATGCTTCTTGCATACCTCAATAGAAAAAAACATGATGGATCACTATCAGTTATGGATTGCACCCCCAAAGCCTGGACCTCAACATTACTGAAGCAGTGTGAGATCATCCTGACAGAGAATGGAACAGAAGGAAGCCAACATCCAAAGAAGAGCTTTGGAATGTCCTTCAAGAATCCTGTAGAACTATTCCTGAAGACTAGTCAAAGAAATTACAAGAAAGCTTATCTAAGAGAGTTCAGGCCATGTTGAAGAATTATAGCAATCATACCAAATGTTGACTTTAAAGCTTGTTAGAATTATACAAACTCTCTTTGTGGTATATACTGTATTTACATGTATGTTTGCACATGTTGCAATAAATCACTGTATATATTGTGTCATTTTCCTAGCAAAATATAAAGCAATGAGGGTTGAGGGGTGGCTCAAGACTTTTACTCAGTACTGTATACACATGGAAAGATGAACCAAAGCATTATGACCATTCACAGATGAAGTAAATAACATTGATTAACAGAAGAACATATCAATATATATTAGATGGTAATCAAACAATTAGTTCTTATAATCAATGTGTTGGATGTGGGAGAAATGGGCAGATAAGAAAACTTTATTGACATTATTCATTTATTGCCAGATGACTGGGTCGGAGCATTTCTGAAATGGCAAGGCTTGTGGTTTGCTCTCAGTCAGCAGTAGTGACCAGTGGCCTGAGTAAAGACAACCATGAATCAGGTTGACTGTGTGGTGGGCACCCAATGCCAATTGATGTAATTGATGAGTGTGGTGGTGAGTCCTGTTCTGTCTGGTCTGAACCAACAGAAGGGGTACTGTAGCACAAACAATTATATTGGATTTACTACAGTAATGCATACAATTATGCAAATATGGGCAAGCAGGTTCAGGTAATGTTCATATCAATCATCAGAAAGGGAAAAAATGTTATCTCAGTCATTTTGACTGTGGCATGATTGAGTGCTAGACTGCCTGGTTTGAGTATTTCTGTAACTGGTGATCTCCTGGGGTTTCCACATACATCAGTCTTTAGAGTTTACTCAGAATGGTGCAAAATGAAATAAAACATCCAGTAAATGGCAATTCTGTGGATGGAAAACCCTTGTTGATGAGAGAGGATAATGGAGAATGGCCAGACTTCTCTGAGCTGACAGAAAGGCTACAGTAACTCAGACAACCACTCTGTACAGTTGTGGTGAGCAGAAAGTCATGTCGGTGTGGGCATGGTAGTGCAGTGTTTAGCACATCTTCTCACAGCAAAAAGGTCCTGGGTTTGATCCCTGGGTTCACCAGGGTGTCTTTATGTATGGAGTTTGAATGTTCTTCTGGGGCGTGCCTGGCTTTCTTGTGGTTAATCTACTTTCCTTTCACAGTCCAAAGATGTGGATTAGGTAAACTGGCTACTCAAAAATTACATTGGTGTGAATGGTACCAGGGTGTGTTTTTCTCATTGGAAAACCTGTGCAAAATCGACAAGCAGATGATGGATGATCTTCTGTGGTGACCCTGAACAAAAGCAGCCAAAAAAAGAAGAAAGGCATCTCAAAATGCACATGTTGAATCTTGAAGCAAATGGCCATATGCTAACCAATCTTGATTTCTGGGAGGGTCAGAATTTGGTTCCAACAGCATGAATGCATGGACCCAACCCA
>JAQQZX010112417.1:0-10579 GCA_030068355.1 Notoglanidium maculatum | reverse complement strand
TGATCTACAAAAACTGATGCCATATTCGTGTTCTGTGGGCCAGAAATATGTTAAATCAGCAGAAATATATTAGACAATTCACAAAAAAATTTTTTTGTAACCCAGTGTAATGGATGGATGGATTGTTGTTTCAATTTAGTCACGAAACGAAAGAATACTTACTGTGAAAATGTTTGCTGCCAAAATGAACACGGCACAACAGTACGAGTACGAGTATACTTGACGTTCGTTCATTGCTGTGGTGTAAGAGGAATAAAACACTAGTTGTTTATTATTGACTACAAATTCGGTATCTGTTGATTACGTTCCTTTTAAAAGTTTTTTTTTGCTATCTCTGTTTTTTTTTCTGTCCCATTTGTTCAGCTCTATAATGGAACAGGTGAAGACTGATAGCTTATTATTCTGCACACACGATTTCATTTCAGTGCTGAGCAGAAAAGCCAATTATGAGTTTGACCACAGGGACTCGGGGAAAATTGAGCTAAAGAGGCTTGGCTGAGCATTATGGGGGAAATGGACAGCAGGGCTGGATCTAGGGCAAATAGCAAAGCACTTAGCAAAGTTTTTTCTACCATTAAAAGTACAAACTTTTCAATTATTATATAAAGGGGAGAAGTGAGGGAAAAGATTTGCTTTTGGAAGCTGGGTCTCGAATCTGACTGAACTGAAGGATTTAAGATTTTACACACCACAGAATGATCTGAGCAGATTATTAATCGCTTAATCATTGTGCAGTGGTGATGAGCTCCAGGTTGAATTCTGCAGTCTGGTGGAACACGTCATGTCACGTCACATCACGTCAAGACACGTTCGGTTCCATTTGAATCCGCACCGGCCGCGTTACAGGTGCGCCGAGCTCGAGCTACAGAGACGTCAGGCTCGTGTAACCTGTAACTGCAGAGCAAAATGTTTGTACTCGAGCTGTACTCAAGACCGCCACTGACAAGTTCAAGACAAGTTTAGGACCAGGACCAGCCAAGATTGAGCCAAAATCGAGTCTTAAGCAGCTCAAAGTCAAGTCACGTTCGAGTCCAATTGAAAGAAAGAGTCAAGACTGAAATTAAATCCATTTTGTGGTCTTTACCGCAACTAGTCAACTTCATGAGTGATTAGAACATTAGAAGAAGGAAATGTCAAATTTGTGCATGAGAAAAGAAAACACAAACATGCATTCAGGGCGTGCATGGCTGAGAGGGGCGTGGCTGAAATCAGTCAGATCACGTCACGCCAGAGTGGGCGTGGCTGAGGGTGGGCGTGACTGAAATCAGTGTGACTCAGTGTGGGCGTGGCTGAAGCTGGAGCCAATCCCAGCATCTTGGGGCGAGAGGCGGGGTACACCCTGGGCAGGTCGCCAGTCCACCACAGGGTCAACACAGACAAACAGCCACACACGCTGGCATTCACACCTATGGACAATTTACAGTAGCCAGTTGACCTAATCTGCATGTCTTTGTACTTTGTTAAGTGGGTGTGGCTAAGAGTGAATGTGGCTGAAAGTGGACGTGACTGATGGGGCATAGTTGGGAGGGGCGTGACTGAGATCAGTGGGTGTGGCCGAGAGTGGCATGGCTGAGTGGGTGTGGCTAAGAACAGTGTGGCTGAGAGTGGGCATGACTAAGGTCTGTCTAACAGAGTGGGTGTGGCTGTGAGTGGTGTGGCAAAGTGTGGGTGTGGCTAAGAACAGAGTGGCTGAGAGTGGGCATGACTGAGAGCAATGTGGCTGAGAACACACATGGTTGAAAGCTGGCTTGGCTGAGAGTGGACGTGGCCGAGAGTGGGCGTGGTTGTCAGGACTATGATTTTTCCGTTGATTATTAGTCAACAGTTAACACTGCTTTCAAAAGAAAAAAAGTTTCTCTAAAAATACAGGAAATGGACAGTGGAATGCTAAAAGAGATTAAAAGTGAAGCGCACTCCTGCTCTTTCTCCTGACAGGAAGCGAGAACTGAAACACAGCTGAGACGCGTCCTGTGTGGATTCATGGTCAAAGAAACACATGGTCGCGTCCAGCGCTGTGAAACAACTGAACCGAACACTTCTGCTAAATCAGGAAGTACAGGAAGTACAGCTTTCCAGTGAGCGAATAAGAAGATGCCACTTCACTGCTTTTTGTAAAATAAGCACAAACGTAAAGGAACTTCCTATTCATCACTGAGGACTTCAGTTTAATGGAAAACAGAAACAACTGATGCATTCATTCATCAGCATCCTGCAGGAGTCAGCGCTGATATTATCACATGGTGAGACATCGTAGATGTGTGTGTGTGTGTGTGTGTGTGTGTGTGTGTGTGTAAAAGAGAGAAACAGAGATCAAAGAGAACTTAGATTACCGAGTGAGTGTGAAGGCAATGGTAACCCTTTAAAGAAAAAAGATTTCTCTCTCTCTCGCTCCTCACACACACACACACACACACACACACACACAAATAATCCACAGGCTAGTACTGTCCACACATTCGTAGAAGCGATCCTTGCTAAGTATACAGATAAACACGTAAATGAATACACAGAAAACAACAAATTAATTCATTTTTTTAAACAAATGAATTAATAAACATATGCATGAATACACTGAGGAATGAAACATGAGCTGATAGAGCAAATGAATTCCCAGATGAACAAACAGATGCATGAAAAAACAAAATTAATGAAAAGACAGGATGAATGAACAAACAAATAGAATGAATAAATAAATAAATGGATGGATGGATGAGTATGAAAGGAAGGGTAGCAAGTCAAACGAGGAAAGGATGAAAGACATCTGCAATAAGAGCGAGTGCAGTGAGGGAACGAGAGAAGAAGAAAAGAGAGTGAGACAGTGAGAAAGACAGACAGCTAGAAAAACGGACACGCATAGAGACACACACACACACACACACACACACACACACACTATCTGCAGATTTCCCATTAGTTAAATGCTATTAAGAATGAGAATGAATCAGTGAATCCTAATTAACACACATAGTGACTTTCTCATAGACGTTCTCTCTCAAACTGATCTCTTTCTGAACTTCTACTTTTTTCTCACAAGAACCTGGCCATTAACACAAGAATATTGCTATTAACACAGGAAACTCTTCTGTAACAAAGGTATTGTTTTAATAACACAGGAACCTGTTTAGAAACACAGGAACTTTTTTAGTAACACAGGAACCTGTTCTGTAACAAATGAACCTGTTTAGTAACACAGGAATCAAACTAGGATTTCAGGAACTCTTTTAAGTTCCTACTCTAGAGCACAGAACAGAAACTACTGGGCTTGCTGTACTGGTTGTTCCTGATTGGTTAAAGACTTGTACTAACAGCGTACTAACCCTCATCCACACATCATAAACACGTGTGTTTAGATAACAAGCAACTGCTAAATTTTGTGTGTGTGTGTGTGTGTGTGTGTGTGAGAGCAGCGTTGTCTCACAGTGTTCACCGTGTTACTGCACTTTATAGTTATGGTTCCTACACTGTGTGTTAAACACATACCGGGAACTTGTAAAGGAACTGCACAGATGTCGGAAACACGTGTAAAAGCAGTTACTAATCTATAAATGCAGTAAATAAAAGTGTAAAACAGATTTTTTACAGGCAACATGAGAGTGTGTGTGTGTGTGTTCAGTTGTGTATCTCTCATATATCACTAATATCACTATTCTGATCTGTTCCTGTGTTGACAGAAAGCAAGACTGCCGTCTGTGCCGATATGTGAGCGCTCAAGTGTGTGTGTGTGTGTGTGTGTGTGTGTGTGTGAGAGAGAGAGAGAGGGAAAGGGAGAAAGGCAGAGTGTTGACTCTGTAGCCCGGAGGGGCAAGGCAGATGGTGCGTTTTAAGTACACACTTGTGTATTTGTGTGCATGCGTGTGTGTGCGTAACAATGCGTCACAATGTTTTGCCGCTAAGACGTGCCACCGGTCCTCAAGACCAAAGAGCCAACAACAGCCTGATAGAGGGATTAGCGAACACACACGCACACGTACATACACACACGCGCGTGCAAACACACACACATTATTGCCTGAGAGGATTCAAGCGTGAGGATTCATAAGCTGTTTATTTTTTGGAAAGTCGCCGTGTCTTGATTCAAACAGAAGACGAATTACAGCAGACACAAATACAACACTTTATCCCTTTATCTCTCACTCAGAGAGCGCGAGCGAGAGAGAGAGAGAGAGAGAGAGAGAGAGAGAGAGAGAGAGAGAGTGAGAGAGAGAGCGAGACAGAGAGAGAGTGAGAGAGAGAGAGTGAGTGAGAATGAGAGAGAGAGCTAGAGAGAGACAGGTGGTTTATAATGGAAATGAAATAGAGTCATTATAATTGCACTGAGGAATTCTGTGGGCACAGAGCCCATTTCGGGTGTGTGTGTGTGTGTGTGTGTGTGTGTGTGTGTTATCATTTCGGTGCCAGCCCCCTAGCCCCACACTCACACATGTCTATCTAACAAACTCTATACTAATATCCTCATTCAGGGTTCTTTATGCGTATTTTCAGGGTTCTCTGGATAAGTGAGGGTTCTTCTTTCTGATTACGAATCACTCAGTAATTGGGTTCTACATGGAACCTTTAAAATTCCCTCAGGTGGTTAGTGTTAAGGGTTCTACTTGCTCTGTAGGAAGACTTTGGTTGGTTAACACTTTCCACTTTACTTTACCCTTCCCTGAGATTGGAACCTGCGGTTCTGCGGTGCACAGTCGCGCACGTCACGATTCATATAAACATCATCGGGAATCTGAACGAATTCATACAGACTGGTGGAAATGGTCACGTGTAAACACAGCAACGTGTCCCGCTAAAGACCACGAACACGACGACAACGCTAACACAGACGCACCGCTCACATCCGACCGACGGCGTCTTCTGAACGAGTACAGATACAGACACGAACGGCAGGTGGACTGTTCATGCCGGAACAGGTAAGGTTGCGAATTTGTCTCCGAGGAAACGGGAGAAAATGAACTGCGAGAGGTTCGGAGCGGAGCGGTGTAGCGATGCTCAGCTTCATTAAGCTGAACACGGAGATTTTTACAGACGTTGTGTAGCGCTTCAGTAGATTAAACCCATCTGCTGTCGTCAGCGGCCTCAGCGAATTCCCCGACAGGACTTTAATCATGTTTCTGTCACTGTTCCCCCTCTCTCTCTCGCTCTCTCTCTCTCTCACACACACACACTGGGTTTTTTCTCCAGCTGCTCTCTCTCTTTTTTATTCTCTCCATCTCGTCTCCGGGTCTTTTTCAGTAACTCCATGTCCTACTTTCCTCCTCTCGTCCTGTCCCTCCGGGAGCGTCCTAACCTCTTGTTATTATTCTTTCCGTTCTTCGTCCATTCTCCGTCATTCCGGCTCAGACGCCGCCGGATCACCTGCTTGAGTTATTCATCCCGATCTTTCTCTCTTTTTCTCTCACACCATCCATCTTTCTCAAACTTCTCAAACAAAATCCGACATGTTCTTCATTCTGGTGGCCCGGAGCAAATCTGAAAGTAAACGTGTGTGTGTGTGTGTGTGTGTGTGTGTGTGTGTGTGTATGTGTGTGTGTGGATGCGCTCCACACAAATACAGGATTTTGCCTGCTGAAAAGCGGAAACTCGATTTGCAGCCGCTGAAAGGGAATTGTGGGTCGGAATAAATCCCGAGCGCGGGGACTGAATGGAAAACTTTAACGGCTCCATGCTGTTTAAAAACTCCCCCTGGATATCGCATTTAATTCACTATTCAGAGATAAAAATAAAAGGATCTTTTAGACCGACTGCAACGTAATATTGTATGATTTTATAGACTTTTTATCCATTTACAGTTACATTTAATGTCGGTATGACGAGTTAGCTCCCGCTCGCACCTTCCTTAGAGCAGCCTCTCTTAAAGTTAATGAGACTAAAAAAAAGCTTCATATTTTGTGATTCTGAACAAATCCATAAATTAAGATAAATAAGACTTGCTGTTCAATTAGGAACAAAAATAGTAATGGCACCCTATAAGAGGAGGAGGAGTCTGTGGTAGCCAACGCACCGCACTGCCGTGGCTGAGCTGCGTTTCACCGTTTAGTCGCCATTTTGTTGTTTTCAGTTGCCTTTTATGGCGCTTTGTGGGTGTGGCTAAATGGAAACTGACAGCTGTGCTGAAAACGTGTTTTCTGGCTGAAAAAGTTTACGATTGCGCATTTTTTGTAGCGTTTTGACAGGCAACATCCACTTCTGTGACATTAAAGCGTCTCCTCCTTCTCCTCCCGCCGTTTCTTTTCACTTCTCACTTTTCTCTGACTGTCAGCAGGGCGAGCCTCTCTGACTCTGTGCCAAAAGAACAATTACAGGATGTCAGTGATCGAGTTTATTCTGTGCCTGAATACGACGTGCGTGCGTGCGTGTGTGTGTGTGTCCGTGTCCTGGGCAGGAGAAGTTTTGATGTTATTCTATTCACCCCAAAAACTTAGACGCAGCACAGAACGACACATTCTTCTCTTCTCTTCTGTGTTCTGTTCTTCTCGTGTGTGTTTACGTGGCGATTATCGTGCGGAAGCAGCGCTGTGAGGAGCTCAGTATCACACTGTCTCTAAACAATATCCTTAAGGATTCATTTCCCAAAACAAAACGTTCTCACAGACGTCAGATATTTCCAAGTGTGCTGGAACACACACACACACACACACACACACACACACACACACACACACACACACACACTCTCTCGCTCTCTTTCTCTCTCTTTCCTCTGTCCCCATCACCACTTATATGAAACCTGTGTGTGTGTGTGTGTGTGTGTGTGTGTGTGTGCGTGTGCGTGTGTTCTACAAGGAAAGCAACATGACCCTAACGCTAACCATTTTCAGGTGTAAATCTTGAGCGTTTTCAGCGTTCAGATCAATAATCTAATCTCAGTAGAGGTCAGGGTTGCCAGATTGCAACTATTCACCGCAATGACCCGCAAAAGCAAATCAGGTCATTTTCTTGTTGTTTTCATGTATTTTTATTTATTTTTTTTTTTTTACCAATTCCTGTCAAGTGCTGAACAACACCTTTCTTCTCCCAAGAGATCAATTCCCTAATTATTTATTTACGTGCATATCTATGTTCAGACGTTTTACACACTAGCTTTGTTTGGGATTTGTGACTCGTCTCACTCTCTACCTCCATTACATTATTTAAGCTTCTTATGAGATAATCTTTATATGTAAAAGTCAGTAATAACTCTTATTATTACTAAAAGACTCTTATTGTGGAGTTAATTATTCATTGCGATTCAGACTTAACATTTGATGAGGGGCAAAAACCCCCCCAGAAACATACAGGGAGAGGAAAATGTTTCGAGTGACGTCATCTGTCCACAGAAATGTGTGCGTGTGTGTGTGTGTCAGATCAGATCAATAGAGTGGACTGATTGATGCTCAGACTGATTAAAACAAGTATTGATTAGAAGCATTTTACCCGCTTTCATCAAAAATGGAAAAACATCATAAATGTGTGTGTGTGTGTGTGTGTGTGTGTGTGTGTGGGTGTGTGGGTTGGATAAATCCCGGTCTGTTGTAGTAGTGGAAATTATCACTGACGTCTGTTATTCTTCGGTTTATCAGATGATTATAACGATGTTGATCTACACAGTTCACGTGAAGACGGTCACGTGATCGCTGACTTATCGGCGCAAGAGGTCTGAGCCTCACGACTCCTGTTTTAATGTTTTTATTTTGATCCTTTCCCCCCAAAACGTATGATTTCCCTTCCTACTGCTTCCTGCTGGAGCGATTAAAGGACCGTCAGCATTTGTACGCACTTCCACGCGAAGTATTTCCATCCTGTTTTCACGATGCTACACGAGGAAGCACACGAGGAGGTGCATATGAATGAAATAGCTGTAGAATAAAAAAAGGACGCTCTCGTTTCTATTTCTCGTAATTTGATAAGGACGGTTAAATAGTACACACGCAATATCATGAAATAAATCAATGATCCAAGGTGAAAAAGCTTTTCATCAAACGTGATCATCTTCTCTTATCTTTATGTCGAGATTTTACGATGCGTTCTTTCTAAAAGCTGCCTTTATTGAAGGAACCGTTAGCAAGTAAACAAGCTAATAAATGGGTCTGAGCGTTAATGAGGAACTGGGAGTGACGCGCATGAGGAGGAAGAGGAAGAGGAGCACGTTATCAGTCGCCGCTTAATGAGCCGTAATGACCTATTTTAATGAGGTAAGTGAAAGCGCCGTGGTTCAATTTAAACCTTTTATTTAAAAGCCTTTTGCTTCTGGAGAGGAAGTGGGAGTTTAACAGCGTTTACCGGGGCTTTTATTTTTAAATTGAATTACAACTCTCGAGTCTTTTGCAAAAATATACGTACATACGTTGTTTTTTCTTTTGCGGAAACAGAAGACGGGACGTATTTTGATAGACTGCTGGAATAGATAAATAATATTAAATAAATAATAACTAAAACAGTCACAATGTGGAAGTGACACAATTGTTCCACTACATTTTCTTGATCTTGACCTTGAAATCGTGATTTTATGAGTTATAAAACTCGTGTTTATTTATAAATGTGGGAAAATTAGCTCACGGAAATGATCATCTATACTGATATAGAAACTGATGGAGCATAAAAACACTAAATGATCAAAAATTTAAAGTGGAGGTCAATATATGACATCATCAGTTGGCACACACACACACACACACACACACACACACACACACGCATACATGCAGAAGTGAGACGACGGTGTGTTGAGGGACGAGTGTGTGTGTGTGTGTGTGTGTGTGTGTGTGTGTGTGTGTGTGAGAGACATACCTGGACGCTAACGTGGTGTGTGTCGGACAAATCGTGGCCCCGCTGCATCTGCATTGGGATGGTGCGGATGCGAGCTACTGACACTCAGCACTGTTAAAGGACAAAAAGAAAATAATGGAGAAGGGAAAACTAGGCAACTAGCGAATGAGGGAACGAAAGAATGAGAACACAAGTAAAAGTGGGAACGAAGGAACGAGGGAACAAGTGTCTGAGGTACCAAAGACGACGAACGAAGATGAGACGAGACGGATGAGACGCAGCTGCAAAACAGTGCTGAGGAGCAGGTCATTTAAGGGTGGACGGACACACACGCGCACACACGCGCACACGCACACGCACGCACACACAAAACCACAAAAGAGAACTGACAGAAGCAGCTCCTCTTTCTGTCTGACCTTTGACCTGTCACTTCTGTCGCTTAGCCTAAATCATATCCTGTGTGTGTGTGTGTGTGTGTGTGTGTGTGTGTGTGGGCAGCTGTGTGTGACAGTGGATTAAGCACGCATAATATAATACACTATTTTATTACATATTAAAGAAAACCTTTTCTAGGTAACATTAGGAGTGATTAATGTTTCGACCTCCTTGGCCTCGGCATTAAAACATTTCATTTATAATGAATTATTTTGTTTTTGAAAATATTTTTACACAGTGTACTTGAGCTTTGTAATGTTCCTGTATTATTATAAATATTAATAATATTTATTTATTATACATATTTTATTTATTAATAATAATTCTTATCAATACCCAACAACCACAAATATACATAATAATGATAATAATAATAATAATAATAATAATAATAATAATAATAATAATATAATTTGGCCTTTAATGATACTGTATTATTAATCTGTATTGTTATATGTTTAATTATTGAGGTTTTGCATGAGTTATATTTTATATAATTATGACAACAACAAAAAACCTCTTCGGTCAGATCCAATATTTAATTGTATTACATTTATTTCTTGCTCCATGCGATATATTTATTTGTTTATTTATTTAGTGTGTGTGTGTGTGTGTGCTGTGTGTGTGTGTGTGTGTGTGTGAATATTAAACTACAACAAAATCTTAACATCATGATAAAAATGGTAAAAATAAAAATCTTGCCTGATAGGACTAAAGAGATTAAATTCAAAGATATTTTTAAGATATAAAATTAAGCTATTAAATAAGTAAACAAACAAACAAACAATTAAATAAATAAATAAAAGGCAGGTTATTAATTAACAGACTGGTGAATTTGTCTAATTATTAAATAAATGAACAAACCCAGCTCTCAGAAAGAAAATGCCTCACACACACACACACACACACAAGGTGACATGAGTTGTACTGTCACTTAATTAAGGTCATTAACCCCAGCTGTCTCTGTGTGTGTGTGTGTGTGTGTGTGTGTGTGTGTCTGTGTGTGTGTACTTATTGTCCACAGTTAATTAGGCACTGGGTGTGTATCGAAAAACTCATCATTGGCTTGTCCACGGGGAACAGAATACATCTACCAGCGTAAAACACACATGTGGCTATACAGTATTTAATTACACTAACAGGGAAATCTTGTTTGTTTTTTCTCCATATTCACTTAAACACACACACACACACACACACACACACACACACACACACACACACACACACAGCTGCAGCCTGTGTCTCTGAAATCCCACATAAGGGGTTCTCCTAAGATATTTTGGGTTCAGAGATTCACCTCAAAGTTTGGGAGAGAGAGAGAGAGCGAGAGAGGCAGAGAGAGAGCGAGAGAGAGAGGCAGAGAGAGAGAGAGAGAGAGAGAGGGCGAGAGAGAGAGAGAGGG
>JAQQZX010112406.1:0-10579 GCA_030068355.1 Notoglanidium maculatum | reverse complement strand
TACTGGAATATTAAAAGAATAATGAGTTTTGCTAAACCGCCCTCTCACCTGCGTATGTGTCCCAAACAACCTGGCCCTCGTGACATAATGTTTAACGTCCACACTAAAACAAAACTCTGTAGTTTCCAAAATGAAGAAGCCATCCAGCCATCCATTATCTATACCGCTTTATCCATCTGGGTAGCGGGGAAGCTGGAGCCAATCCCAGCTGACTTCGGGCGAGAGGCGGGGTACACCCTGGGCAGGTCCTAGGAAGAAGTGATCTACTTAATTCTGCTCATATGTTCAGATGGTAGTTATTTAACAGAGCTATATTAATACTCATTATTTCAAATTAATTTTTAAATTTAAATATACATTAGATAAGGTATATGGTCAAATGTTTGTGGACACTTGACCATCACATCCATATGTGGTTCTTCCCCAAACCCACGTGACCTTGACTTCAACCATACTGAACACCTTTGGGATTAACTGGAACACCGACTGCACCCCAGACCTCCTCACCCAGCATCAGTGCCTGACCTCACTAACATTCTTGTATCGGAATGACAACAAATCCTCACAGTCACACCGTTTATTTGTTTGTTTGCTTTTTTTAAATTGATTGGATCAGCATGAAAGGGTTAAACTAGATATACGGTCTATGTACTGTATATAATACATGCACACATATACAAGAATATGATATATAATGTCTATATTTGATATAGAATCAATATTTTTCAGATATTCCATCATTAAGGCATGTTGCCAGTGGAGACCTCATGACCGATCTTCACTGAAGGACGTGATTTCAATTCTCCAGTTAGCTGAGAGGCACGCCGCTAACGCGGTGGTACTTCAAACACCTGAACCACTGGACATTGAGAAGTACATGCAGGAAGCAGGCTACGGAGAGGCTTACAACTTTGCTGTCTTTTAATTTTAACATACTTTTTTACAATTCTAACATACTTTCACATGCACATTTTGAAAGTAGTGGATCTTGACGTGAATGAAATCCACCTACTGTAAAATGCATGAATGTATACTTTTGTAGGCCCGATGAAGTGTTGTGTGGTCTGCAAGAGGACAGGAATGTGGTGCAAGATGTTACTGCAAGATGGAGAAAAAAAAAAGCAGAATCGATTTTTAGTTTGGTAGCATAAACTTTTGACATAAATGTACATAATGTATACATGATTGGTACAAACAGTTCCCAGATGCATCCATCTGTCAAGCTTAGCAAGTGAAAGGGGAGTTTTTAGAAACCATTTCAACTGTATCAAATCTTTGATTGGACATCTTCAACATCAACAACAACATCAAATACATAAGAATATCAGTTAGAGCCAAATCCTGTATAGGACCACTTCAAAAAATCTGCTTCATAATGGCATGTTGTCAATCATCATCCACATATTGTATATGCGCTAAACTCAGATCTTAACTTAACTCAAAGAAGAAGGAAAAACATCCTGGAATATATGTTAAGATTTTTTTTTGTTTATGTTGATAAATGTTAATTCTTAAACCCAGTGTTTCCCAGGATAGACTGCAACCCTGACTGGGATAAAGTGGTCACTCAAGATAAATAAATAAATAATAATTCAGTGTTATGCTTTTAGCACCCATAGTGATTGTTTTAAACATGGACTTTGAAGAAATAATTTTTTTGGACAAAATATTATGTGTATGTAAAACCCTGGTGGGTAGCGGGGGAGTAATGGGGCAAGAACTCCCCATTATGGAGCAATGTGGCCATTATTATTTATGTTTTTCATTTTTCAGCATTTCTCTTAGGTCAAGGCAAGCAAGGGGATTTGCATCAGTTTTATTTACAACCCTGTTTCCAAAAAAGGTTTGGATGTTGTGTGAAATATAAGTAAAAACCAAATGTAATGATTTGCAAATCATGTAAACCCACATTTAACTGAAAATAAAGCAAAGACAACATATGTTGAAACAGTGAATTTTATCGTTTTATGAAAAAATTTATGCTAATTTTGAATTTGTGTTTGCCAGCAACACATTTAAAAAAAAAAAAAAAGTTGGGACAGGGGCAGCAAAACACTGGAAAAGCCTAATGCTAAAAAAAAAACAACAAAAAAAAAACCTGGTTTCACATCTGATAACTAATTAATTAATTTGGCAGCAGGTAAGTAGTAGGCATTAATCTCTTAGCTGTAAAAGTGAAAGACTGTGTGGCCAAATAGTGCAGCAATTAAAGAATAATATTCCTCAGTGTAAAATTGCAAAGACTTTGGGGATTTCATCATCTACTGTACATAATATCATTAAAAGACTCAGGGAATCCAGAGAAATCTCTGTACACAAGGGTCAAGACTGAAAACCAGTATTGGATGGATGTGATCTTCGGGCGCTCGGGCAGCACTGCATTAAAAACAGACATGATTCTGTAGTGGAAATCACTGCATGGGCTCAGTAATACTTCCCAAAACCACTGTCTGTTAACACAGTTCGTCACTGCAGCCACAAATGCAAGTCCAGTTCAGACCTGATACCCACTGTCACATCATGAAGTGAAATATACAACAAAAGACAACATTTCATTTTCAAACTCCAGCAACTGGTCTCGTCAGTTGCCAAATATTTACAGAGTGGTGTTAAAAGAAGAGAAGACGTAACAAATTTGTTCCAAAAAAACGTGTTGCTGGCATCGAATTCCAAATAAGCATATATTTTCCAAAAAACAATCAAATTTTCTCACTTTCAACATTTGATATGTCCTTCTGTTTTTAATTAAATATGGGTTTACATGATTTCCAAATCACTGCATTCTGGTTTTAATGCATCCCAACATTTTTAGAAACCGGTTATATAAAATATATAAAAATATAAAACCGGTAAATAATATTTTATAGCAGTTGTTCCCATCCACTAATTTGATTGGTCGAGTGGTGTTCCAAGAGTGCTTATATTTCCTGTAACCGCACTGGGGATATTTCACTGTGTGTTTCACTCTGCTCGTCTGTGTGTCACAAATCAGTGTGATCTACCTAGCCAGTTAGCCAACGGGCTATAAAGTGAGCGTGGCCTCTTTGGGATCTAGTTCCACTAGCGCAGCAAAAATAAACAGAACATTTGACCTTCAGACCTACTGTGTCTGAAATGTCACTTACTTCATAATACTGTGTGATACTCCTTAATTATCTACATAAAGTATATACATATCACAAAATGTAATGTAAAAATATAATGATCATTTAAGTGTTTTTAAGATTAGATCATGCATTTCAGAATAACCCTGTAAATGTGTTGCCTTTTAAAAAATAACGTTACAGAGCTACTTAATTCTTAATGTACTATTATTTTGAACCTAATTGTCACCTAGATAGCATGAAACCACCAGGGAATTAATGTTAAATCAAGTCTGATGTTCATTCCTAATCACTTAGGCATCCTGATTTATATCAAAACAATATTGAAGGTTTAACAATAATTTTACAGAACAATGTTTCTTCCATTATGTATTAAAGTATCATAAAACCCTGTCAAATTATTACTGTTTATTTTCTGTAAACTTTGTCTTATGAATGAAACATAAAACTTTATACTAGTACCAGACAAAATGCTTATTCAGATTTATTGGATTACATAGTTTACTGGTATTTTTAAATGCTTACTAAAGAAACTCATAACAACGATATTTCAATAGTTCTCAATAAAGTTACATTTCTTAGTTCAATAACTCAATAACTGTATCATATTAAAACGCTAGCTTTATCCTTCAGCTTTCAGCCTTTAGCTATGTCTATTTTATTAAACAACTCAGCTCACTTTGCAAGAAGTATAATTAAAAGCACTGCACGTAGGCACAATGCTCAAAATGCCGAGAATGTGCATGTTGCAGAATCATAAACTGAACACCTTAGGCTTAAAAAACAACTTAATCATGAAGCATTCTTCAAAAAATAGTTCACTAGCTAGCCATTTTCAGCTATCGATTAAGGCTAAGGTGAAAGAATCTCCCGCTCATCATTCTCCCTGATAACGGTGAGAATTTATTATTAGCTAATGACTAAAAAGCTGAGATAAATATATATTGGGTAGTTTAGAATATACTGTATATTACTACCCATTTTGGTTTATAGCTTTATTTTGAGAGTAAATCAATGTCCCACAACATCTAATTCTACTGCATGAAGCCTGCGTAAGCCAGAGAACCGCTGAAGGGATTAGCTAGCAAGATTAGCACAGCTATTATTCACAGCCGTGACCAGGTATTTTCTCACAAGTATGGACGAAACAGATAACGTTTTAAGACTAATCATATTCAATTTGATTGTGTCATCTATCACTCAAACATTATGTTACGTTATTATGAATTTACAGTTATCGTATCTCATAGGTTGGTTCTCAAGAACGAGGGGTTGAATGTTTGTAGGATTTTAAATGCAGTTATCACTGTAACAGTTATAACTTATCTAAAAACACATGAGGTGTGTATCAGCCAGTTTAACATTGATTGGGATGTATTTATAAATGCATTTATTTACTTTTGTGTTGAACATGTTTAGAGTTAAATTCAGTCTTAGACCGTGTATAGTGCAAATAATGACACTGTATGTACTGTAGATTTATTTATATTGACATAGTGCTGTGCAGAGCAGTACCATGCATATTTGTGGTAAATTTAGTCGATTTGAACCCCCATGCTGAGGTTTCAGCTGGCCCTTTATGTTTATGTCTCTGGCAGTGCTGGGAATTTCAGCTCTATTTCAGTGAGTCAAATCATTTGACTCAGCTCATCAGTCATCAGAGCCGACTCTTTCGGCTCCTAAACGGCTCGTTGCCGTTTTTGTACAAAATCAGTTATTTTGACACCGGAGCACGTTTTTTTTTTTTAAATAAATTATAACACAAATAAATTGCACTACAAATTTAACGACAACATAAAAGAAAAAGGAACAAATCCAAGCAATCGCCTCTCAACGTTCACGAAAAAGAGCCGGTTCAACGAGCCGACTCGTTCGCGAACGACACATTTCTGTCGCTGTTTGTTTTTTTTCCAGGTGGCCGATAACGGAAGCGGAAATTACCCCTGGTTTCAGGGAGTCTCAGCTTCCAGTCGTCTCTGCCATCCATCCTATCTATCCATCCACCTTCTCAAAGGTTGGTATTATTGATCATTTTATTTATGAACTACTACAAACAATAACCGGTGCAGCTATGTGTTATTTATTGCCCTCTTGTTTAAACAAGGCAGGCTTTTATCTAGCTTTAAACCTAGCTCTCTGGTTGCCTCTCCATAATGCAGGTAGCTTATCAAATGACACAAAGTGCACCATCCGGATTTCGAGATGCTGTGTGTATTTCCCAAGGCCAAAAATGTTATAGGAGCTAAATAATTTGGATACGTGTCTATGCTAGCTTTAGACAATCTGTTTATTGCTCGTGCACAAGCTGCTAGCGTTTTCTGCATAACAACATCTTAAAAACATCAATAAACATGTGCAGGTGATGCTGGGGTAGGTTCTGGTTTTACAGCAGTGTATGCATCGCATCTCATCTCATCTCATCTCATCTCATTATAACCAAGACTTGCTGCTAAATTATGATCATAGTGTATCTATTGATTGAATTAAATTATTGATTTATTATATAATAATAATTTGTATATTACAATGGCTGAATGTGCAGGGGGTAATATTTTAATTAAACACTAGCGATGAGGACGAGACCACTTATATAGCGTCCGAGTCAAGAGCAAGACTCGGGTTTTGAGGCGGTCGAGACGGATTCAAGACCTTTGGAGGAGGTAAGACCAAGACCTTTAAAAAAGAGAGAGAGAAAAAAAAAAGCATTTGCATGACTATGGATTTGATCAGACTTATTTCCCATCACCCTGTTAATATTCAGAAGTGACATTTCTGTAGGGAGACTGGGGCTTGTTGGCTATGGGGCAGTTTAGCACACTCTACATCTCCAGCTCCTTACAAGGAGTTGAAACCAAAATAAACATTTTTTTTTTTAATAAAATATGGGGTGGGGGGGTGGGGGGGGTAACAAATCCAACCCATGTCGCTCTCATTCCGAGACCGATTCAAGATGGAGTGGAATTGCTTTCAATTCCGAGACGAGACTTAGAACGTGAAAAGGTGGAAAAGCTCAGACTCGAGTACTACAGAACTATTAAATACTATACAACTATGTAATACTATGTCTGGCAATTAATAATAAATTTAAAAAAAAAAAAACAGCACAATGATATGTTTCTGAAAGCTTCAATCCACACATGGAAAATTATTCATATTCCAAGAAAGCATAACTTTCCCCTAGGGTTAGTCCCCTAACCCTATCCCCCCCTCCCCAAGACATTTTTAGTGACACGTTTAGCCATTTGGGACACAAGGACAACCTTATTTTCTGGGGAGGTTTTGTAGCGTACTTAATCATGGCATCAATAAATTCATTTCATCAATAAACATCACTATAACAATATTTTCTGAAAATATCAGTGCATGATTTGATCAAATGTTATGCTTATTGTATTTCAGCAGTGCACAGTATGTACATTAGGGCTGTGTATTGGTAAGAATCTAGCGATACGATATGATGCGTATTATGATACAGGGGTTATGATTTGATCTATTGTGATATTGTCAGGTAAGCAGGCAGGCAGGCAGGGAAGCTTTTATTTGGCCAGCAGTATATCTGTATATCAAAGACAAGGCAGTGGCAGAGTCCAAAAACAGGCAATAGTCCAATATATTAGGCAAACGGGTATTTCAGAGGCTAGACTGAGGCAAAGTCCCAGCAACGATCAGAACCAGAAAGTCAAAAACTATGAACTAAGGCTTGGCAATAACACTGGACACACCTTAACGCTTCGCAACAAACAGAACAGTGATTAACTGAACTCAAAACAGGTGAAACCCATCAATACTACGGGGACTGCGGTGAGTCCTGTTTAATGCAGTCCTCAGGTGGGCAGCAGTGGTGTGACCGATATCGCAATTTTAAAAAAATCTAATTTTAGGGAAACTGTCATGGTATAAAAAACACCACCATATGCATAAAATCTGAGTTGTTTCCTTTTTTTTACTAGCATCATAGCACTCCTTTCTGAGCAAAGGAATTAACCTAATATTTGCCAATATCAGAAAGAAATAAAACAAGTTAAGTTAATTAAAAATGAGAACAATGTTACACACACAGGAGACGATCGAACTCCGCTTCAGCCACAGGTGGTAACATTACTAGTCAGCTAGGTTTGCTAATGCTATGGTCAGCGGTGCGCCCCTGTGCTGCTTCCTGTCTCAGTTTACCAGAGCCCGTCTAGAATCAGATGGCTGAAATTAGATTACAACACTGCCATCTAGCAGCCAGAGGGTTCGAACACAACCACAAAATCAACCACGTCTGCCAGGAATATTGGCATGTAAACTATTCATTAATAAAACTGATTGTCACAAAACGTAAAATTGCGATCAGTATTTTCCTACACCCCTAATGAACACCATGTCTATCGTCATGACGGTTTCCAGCAGAAGGAAAAAAAATTAGCCAAGGCATGTCTGAAGATTTTAGGAGTCAACTTCTTGCTTGATGCTGACCACGCCTCCTGGGATGATGTCACATGACGTCGTATCATTGCTGTCCAGGGCGCAGAAAGGCAGAAAGTAAATGGTGCTCAGTCGAACAGTCCCAATTCCCGGGATGTTGTAGTGTCTGGCGAAGATACTTACCACCAGCATGAGGTATGACTGTGAGTACAATGAAAACATATCCAGGTTAAAAGGTTTGGCAGATTCTTCTTCAGCATAGGATCCAGATTAGTGCTATACATTATTATATTTGCAGTATTAAATGTGGGAGAGATTTTCAGTTTGCACTCGTGCTGGTTATATCATGTCATATATAATGTCACGTCTACGTCTGTGAAGCACATCATGCCGTGCAAGTCAAATGTCACACAGATCGAGCACAGTTTGAGAAGAAACGTGATTGCATCTTTAGAACTCCAGCAGGAGTAGCAGAATAATATATCTTTGACTCGTTCCTGGAGAGTTGGTGGAAACGAGCTCTTAAACTGTTCTTCTTTTATCCCGTTTCCTTTTCAAGCATTGTAGGTGACGCACACCAGGCACCATGACGCAGTCAATGATACGCAGGACCCTTAAGAATCTCGTTCAGAATTTCTCTGAGGCTGAGGTGAAGGTAAGCGAGACCTTTTAATGTCACCGTTTTTCTCCGGCACAATTCTTCAGCTCGGTTTAAATTACTTCTTGTAGTCAGCGAATCTCCTGAATGTTCCTACTTCATTTTATCCCCTACATTACGTGTGGTGCGCTCATTCAGGCAGCGTCCTAAGATTTTCTAGTCAGACTCACTCTGTGATATCTGTAACTCCGAGTTGGCATAGTGACAGGGCTTCACTTGTGTTTTCTAGGTGAGAGAGGCGACCTCTAATGACCCCTGGGGGCCGTCCAGCTCGCAGATGGCGGATATCTCGGACCTGACCTACAACATGGTGGCATGCAACGAGATTATGGGAATGTTGTGGAAGCGCCTGAACGACGACAAAAACTGGAGGCACGTATACAAGGTGAGGAAGGAAGAATTAAGGTTTTAATTCGACTGCAATAACAAATACTTACAAAATGTCATCTCATCAAATTAAAAACTACAAAGTTTGAAAATCTGGTTTG
Source organism: Notoglanidium maculatum (assembly GCA_030068355.1). NCBI lineage: Eukaryota > Metazoa > Chordata > Actinopteri > Siluriformes > Auchenoglanididae > Notoglanidium > Notoglanidium maculatum. The sequence goes on along the minus strand of JAQQZX010112406.1, from coordinate 1,922 downwards.
CTAGCTTATGTAATAATCGAACGCACCCCGTCTTTTCTGTTAACATCCTTGCGATAATACAGGGCAGAAATACGGCTCGAACATTGCCGGAATCTGCAGAGTCTGCTCTTTTCAGTTCATCTTATCACAAGACCGTACATGGCTCACATACGGAGTTATGAGGCAAGGAATACGCACAGTGCAGCACAGCGCTGTTCAGTGCGTCCGGTCGACATTGGAGACACCGGTGAGAGAGAGTTAATAAATGGCAGGCGAAAAGTTTTGATCTGCCGAAGTTGCTGCAGCGATTTTGGAAAATTCTGACTTTTCAGCTTTATTGCCAAATTGTCTCTGTACACCGTGCTCGAGGTAAAATGGGACCGCATTATAGAGAGATCTGAGATTGTTCTGAACATTTTGATACAAGATAGGCAAAAATTGAAAAAAAGATAAACCTGCTTAATGCAATGCAATATGAAAGTTCAAACTAAACAAAAGAGTAACTGAAACAAAAACTCACATTTCACAACAAGGGTTTTTTTATTTTTGAAAATTCTGGAAAAGTCATTTATTTAGGAAATGATTCCTAAAGCAATATTTATAATTTTGCATGTTTAAGTCACATGACATGATATGAAGAGCAAATGGAAACCTTTTTGAAAAAAGAGTGCTCTGTAAGAGCTATCGCGAGAGGAGAAAACCCAGCTTTAATCGCATTACATGATTCTGACATGACATGACACGCACGATTCTCCACTGTGCTTTGTGTATCTGTGCTTCTGAAAGTATCGTTTCTGTTTTGTGTGTTTAAAGTCATGTTAAAGTCACAGACATAAAAGCTGACGTTGGCCTTTAAAATCTGCTCGTACAGTTTAAGAATTCATAGCGATCTTGACCTCATGGCCTTAAAACAGCCCCAAAGTATGATAGCATCAGCACCATGTTTCACTATTTAGTTTTCGCAGTGTTCCTGCAGTGAATGTGGTGGTGAGTTTTCGAAGTGTTCCTATGCGGGAATGTGGTGGTTAGTTTTCGCAGTGTTCCTATGCGGGAATATGAGGTTTAGTTTTCGCAGTGTTCCTGTGCGGGAATGTAGCGGTTGGTTTTCGCAGTGTTCCTATGCGGGAATGTGATGGTGAGTTTTCGCAGTGTTCCTATGCGGGAATGTAGTGGTTGGTTTTCGCAGTGTTCCTATGCGGGAATGTGAGGTTTAGTTTTCGCAGTGTTCCTATGCGGGAATGTAGCGGTGAGTTTTCGAAGTGTTCCTATGCGGGAATGTGAGGTTTAGTTTTCGCAGTGTTCCTATGCGGGAATGGGGTGGTGAGTTTTCGAAGTGTTCCTATGCAGGAATGTGAGGTTTAGTTTTCGCAGTGTTCCTGTGCGGGAATGTAGCGGTTGGTTTTCGCAGTGTTCCTATGTGGGAATGTGGTGGTGAGTTTTCGCAGTGTTCCTATGCAGGAATGTGGTGGTGAGTTTTCGCAGTGTTCCTATGTGGGAATGTGGTGGTGAGTTTTCGCAGTGTTCCTGTGCGGGAATGTGGTGGTGAGTTTTCGCAGTGTTCCTGTGCGGGAATGTAGCGGTTGGTTTTCACAGTGTTCCTATGTGGGAATGTGGTGGTGAGTTTTCGCAGTGTTCCTATGCGGGAATGTGGTGGTGAGTTTTCGCAGTGTTCCTATGTCGGAATGTGGTGGTTAGTTTTCAGTGTTCCTATGCGGGAATGTGAGGTTTAGTTTTCGCAGTGTTCCTATGCGGGAATGGGGTGGTTAGTTTTCGTAATGTGTTCCTATGCGGGAATGGGGTGGTTAGTTTTCACAATGTGTTCCTATGCGGGAATGTGGTGGTTAGTTTTCGCAATGTGTTCCTATGCGGGAATGTGGTGGTTAGTTTTCGCAATGTGTTCCTATGCGGGAATGTGGTGGTTAGTTTTCGCAATGTGTTCCTAT
>JAQQZX010112356.1:0-10580 GCA_030068355.1 Notoglanidium maculatum | reverse complement strand
GGAAGAAGTCCAAGTGTGAGTGGAGGAAATGAATCTTGAGTGACATGTTGCACTTCATTGTCTTGCATGCTTTGAGAAGTTTGTCTACCAGTTGAATGTAGTTTGGGGCTCTGTAATTGCCCAGAAAATTGTCAACAACGTCTTTGAAGGCTTTCCAGGCAATATTTTCTGGCCCAACTAACAGATCTTCAAACCGCTAGTCACTCATAACATGTCTGATTTGGGGGCCAACAAAAATGCCCTCTTTGATCTTGGCGTCAGTTATTCTTCGGAACATCTGTCTTAAATAACGGAAAGCTTCACCTTCCTTGTTCAGTGCTTTCACGAAATTCTTCATGAGTCCCAGATTTATGTGAAGAGAAGGCAAAAATATCTTTTCTGAGTCGACAAGCAATTCATGTGTCACATTTTTCTAACTTTTTACAGAGTGGCCAGTTCTCTCGAGAATAGTGCAACTCTTTGGCACGGCTGTCCCAGTCAAAGATGAAACAACAGTACTTGGTATAGCCGAGCTGCAGTACTAGTAACAGAGCACCGACTTTAAGATCTCCACAGATATCACAACCCAAGGCCAAGAACAATCCTTCATTGGCACAACAGAAACAGAGACTGTTGACTTATGCAAAAACATTTGGTTATATCACGATGTTGGACTCGAAACACAGAAATTTTCGTACCTGGTGACAGTAAACAACATTCCTGCAGTCTCGAACCCAGCAGCAAAAGCTTTTGCTTTTGACAGACCCAAATATCTCAATTTGGACTGTGTTATCAGATGTGGATCACCTGATGAACACGGTTCAAAATCAGGGTAAAGGTCACTGTTAGTACCCTGCATTGCAGTTTCTTCATCTGGTTCATCTAAGGTCCAATCCTCTGGTGGTTTCGGAATTGGAAGACTGTCATCAGGTGGCAGGGGTCTTATTGCTGAAGGCAGATTAGAATTATCAATTGACTTCTTGTTTTTGGCAGAGAAGCCAGACAAATTAATCAAACAGAAAAGGTTTCTGTCACATGGTCTTTCTGTTCTTGCCATATCATCGGAACAGAAAATAGCATCGTCTTTCGAGTGCCTCTGAGCCAGGCTCTCAGACTGACAGCACATGTCGCACAGCATTGATCACCAATTTTGAAGCTGAAATACAGATGATAAACTTTCTTCACAAGAGCAGTCATGCAACATCTCTGAGGCACAAGAGTATATTCGCCACAGATATAGCAGAATGTATCGCGGCTGTTACGAGATTGACGAGACATATCGCCCGACACCAACACGTCTGTAGCATCAAGCTTACTTACTGTTACTGCTACAGATACTATACTGATACTATACATACACACTGACTATCTATATTAACCAAATGAGCAGGATCATGTATGCCAGCCACCTTTATAGCATGCTGAGACAGCGTCAAGCTCCATCAGACCTGCCTAGGCATGCCTAGGATGTTAACTTCCACAGAACAGCTTCCAACCTGGCCTGATTCCATGCCTGGACCTGCCCAGGCTGCACACACCATTGTTGATAAGTTACTTACATGAGCGAAAATGTTCGGATACAAATATAAGAAAAAATCATGACAAAACTGAAGATTTCTCTGAAATGGGACATGATGGGTAAATTTTGATGTGATATTCGTGATCAGCACCCAAAAATCTATAAGAAACACCCAACAGTATTCAAGAAGCAAAAATATTGTTGTGCAGTGTTATGTATTCCAACTTTCTGAATCAGTTTGGAGAAGGCTTACATATGGGTGTGACAGTCAGCTGTCCATGGACTTTTGTCCATATAGTGTCCATTGTCCTTTGCCCAAGAAAAGGACAATGTCCTGCTAATGATACTAATTTTCTTTGTATTATTATAGCCTAACTCTGTTACTACATCAAAAAGCAATTGTCCAGCAATAATCCAAGCAATAGAATCTTCAGCTATTTTTTTTCAAATGCTGTAACTCTGTGAACCTGGTATTCAGTAGCCACTGTTATAATTGGTGTTATGCTTGGGTGCATATAAAGCTAAAAGAACTATAATTCCTTGTGAAATCTTACAACCTGAAAAAAACTGATTAGATTCAGTCTCTATTTTATTTTATTCACTTATGCGATGAAATCAACATCAGAAACACACTATGTAATTTGTAGGTGTATGTAAAAAAAAGCCTTCACTTCACATAGTCAGCCTCCACTTGACAATGTTTAGAATCTGAAAACCCTCCCTTCTATAAATTAATTTAACTGATCATATTTTTCAGAAGTATAATAATTTTTAAAAATGTATATGCATGTTTTTACCCAAAGTTAGGAGCTAGACCATAATGCAAACCTGTATGGTTAATTACGTAAGGCCAATGGGACACCTTTGACATTTCTTAGCCTCCCCTGGAGCTCTCATTAGGAAGAGAGAGCAAAAGTCAAAACAACCAGGAACACTTGTTTTTGAAAAACAAACAATCTGTTCCTGGGACTAATTAAAATTAGTTCACAGAGATAGAAAAGTTCAAGATGTTAAAAAAAATTCAACAACCAAAATTGGCACAAATCCGATTTTGTTTCTTCAAATGTAACATGGATGTGTTACTTGCATGGCTGAACAAACAGCAAATAAAACGCTGAATCTGACATTTTCAATTCCAAATTGGGCAACTTTCTTAAGTAAATCTGATACTTATCCGATACGTGGTAATGCGACCTGTCTGAACAGGCACATCAGCATTCATGCAACTTTTAGATCAATGCAGCTCAACATTGATCATAATTTAATTCTACTGGGAAGAAAAGATAGAGGATATAACTGAGGGAGGATTTCAGAGGAAGGAAAGTGAGGTAATGGACCACTTTGCATTTCTACATGTGGTATACTTTGGGAATATGTAAATACTTATTATTTAACACAAGAAAGCAAGGAAGCATGAATTCTTTTCAAAGAAGCAAAAGCATGAAGCAAAAGGAGGCGAAATCGGGAAAATGCGACAACAGAAAACACTGATAAACAAAACACTGATCATAGTTTTTTAATAACTGCATAGAAAAGGATGGGTATTAACAGGGTACAATGAAAACTGCATCCAGTATCGACTCCAGTGCTTTCACAGTTTTGCACAGTGATTCTTAAGTTTTGGTTTTATATATATATATATATATATATATATATATATATATATATATATATAAAAATGTAAACCAGTCTGAGCCATCATTTAAGGGCCATCACTGAAAGCTCTAGTCTTGTAAATGATATAATAATTTCATTTCCTTTTTAGCAGCTGCTTCTCCAGATACTCCAATCACATAGACATTGCTGACAGTGATACAATTAAGGACCCAGTATAGTGGAAAAATGTAAGTTACCTATGTAACTGCGTATGGTTCTACAAATGCAGAATAACTGCTACTAGAAGTGAGAATAACTTGTGGTGAGGTTCATTAACATACAATTTCTCATTTTTTATACATTTCAATTTCTCAACATAAATTCTCAAATTTAGGGATATGCTGATGGTATACCAGTTCACATTTCAAATTGTTATGTCTTCTGGGCTAAAGAGGAAATGGACCATTCAGATTGGTTTGGGTTTGTGTTAATGCCCATGGCATGGGTAACTTGCACATCTGTGAAAATACCCTTAATGCTGAAAGGTGTGAACAGGTTTAGGAGTAACATATGCTGTCATACAGATGATGCCTTTTTTAGGGACAACCCTGCTTATTCCAGCAAGACAATGCCAAGCCACATTTTGCACATGTTATAACAGCATGGCTCCTTAGTTAAAGAGATCACACACTCAGGCACGGCCTCCCTGCAGACTAGACCTATGTTTGGAAGCTATTTAGACATTAGGAAACTAAAAATATGACAAAGGGGCTCTAGGACTGATGATCATCTGAAGTTGTATATCAAGGAAGAATGGGGAAGAATTTCACTCACAATTTTCAAAACAATTTTTGTCTTCAGTTCCCAAATGCTTAATTCATGTTGTTAAAAGAAAAGGTGATATAACACAGTGGTAAATTTGCCCCTGTTCCAACTTTTTTGGAATGTGTTACATGCATCAAATTCAGAATGAGTGTATATTTACAAAAAACTGTAAAGTTTATCAGTTTGAACAGAAAATTCTTGTCTTTATCTTGTATTCAAGTGAATATAGGTCAAAAAGGATTTGGAAATCAATGCATTCTGCTTTTATTTGTTCTACACAGCATCCCAACTTTTTTGGAATTGAGGTTTGTAATTAGTAACCACACCAACTTGCCAAACTGCACTGCCTGGTTGTAAACACTATTACAAAATTAAATAGTCATATTAGCCCTTATTATATTTTGTCTTAAAGGAGTTGGACACACATGCACACACAAATGCACACACTTCCTATTGCATGTGAAAGTAAATTTTATTGTAAAAGATTTTAGTTTGGATATGTTTCTGGTTGAGATGGTTCAAAGGGATAACGGTAGCCTGTTGGTACTCCACAAGTCTATTACAAGCACAAGGGTCTTTCGCCTCTATTTCGACTCTCTTCTGCAAACAAATGAAAAAAGAAAGAAAGAAAGAAAGAAAGAAAGAGAACACATTCCATATTTCAGTAACTTTGATATTAGAATATTTGAAATTTAATTATTATATTTATTTTCAGTACATGCCTCCAACAGCCCAAAGACATGCAGATTATATCAACGAGCTACTCTAAATTGCACATTCACAGTCATGGCCGAAATTATCGGCACCCCTGGAATTTTTCCAGATAATGCACCATTTCTCTCAGAAGACTATTACAATTACAAATGTTTTGGTATACACATGTTTATTTCCTTTATGTGCATTTGATCAACACAAAAAAGCAGATAAAAGAGCCAAATTTGACATAATTTTACAAAAAACTCAAAAAGGTCCGCGGAGGCTTGTGCAGGCCCGGAGAGGTGCGCTGAGGCTTGAGCAGGCCCGGAGCAGTGCGCTGAGGCTTGAGCTGGCTCGGAGAGGTGCGCTGAGGCTTGAGCAGGCTCAGAGAGGTGAGTTGAGGCTTGAGCTGGCTCAGTGACTTGAGCAGCAACCGTGACAGGAACTGACTCTGTGACTTGAGCGGCGTCCGTGACAGGAACTGACTCTGTGACTTGAGCGGCGTCCGTGACAGGAATTGGCGCTTGAGCTCTCGCAGAAACAGGCAGTGCAATTGAGAGCAGAACAGGCTCTGTAACTTGTGCTCGCAGTAGAATAGTCCTTGTAACCTGGGCTCTCACAGGGACAGGCTCTGAGACGTGCACTAGGACTGTGACCTGTAAATGGAACAGGCTCGGTGATGAGCACCGGAACAGTAACATGTGCAAAAACGGGCTCTCTGACATGTGCTCTCACCAGAACAAGCTCTGTGATTTGTGCTCTTGCTGGAGTGGGCATAGGTTCCATGATTTTTAAAGTCTCTATGACATTCAAAGGAATGACTATAGCGACTCGAGTCAGAACGGGTGCTTTAGCCCTTACTGGAACATTGACGAGCGCTGGAACAGTCTCTGTGCTCCTGAAGTGGGCAGTCTCTGCAGCCATGAAGTGAACCTTCTCCTCTTGAGCGATCCTGGCTGGAACGGGAGCGGTAATATGAACGGACTCGGTCTCAGACCCGGACCTCCGTCTGGACCTGAGTTTTGGCCTTGATATTGGTTCTGGAGCAGTAGCCTCCCCATTGGCCTCTTTTTTCGTAACTGGAACGGTAGCCTCCTATTTCGCCACTGGAGGGGACTCTGGAGCAGTTACCTCCTTTTTAGCCACTGGAGGGGGCTCTGGAGCGGTTGCCTACTTTTTTGCCACTGGAGGGATCTCTGGAGCGGTTGACTCTTTTTTGCCACTGGAGGGGGCTCTGGAGTGGTTGCCTAACTTTTTCACCACTGGAGGGGACTCTGGAGTAATTGCCTCCATTTTGCCACTGGAAGGGGATCTGAATAGGACCTCGTCGCTGACTTTACCAGGCTTAGCTCGCTGGGGCAGCTCATCAACGTAATCAGCCCCCCCAAAAAAAATTTCTTGGGGTTGTTTCCTCTGCCAGGATTCACTTTTTGCCTCATAGCACACCTTGAGAACTTCCCTGAAGTCCTTGGGGTTCTTTAGGCACAGGGACTTCTTGCCGATAAGGCTCTCAGTGAATATGAGTGCGTATCCCGTTAGCCAGTGAATCATGCACAACACCCAGACGTCGTCGGCATGTTTAGGCTCCAACAAGTCCTCAAAAAACAGCCTACACTGAAGCAGGAAGCCATCTGGGGAAAATTCCACACCATCATAGAGCGCAGGAGTGTCCAGGCCTAATCGCTGCCTGAAGAAAGATGGCATGGTGTGCATTCTGCCATCCCCCGATCTCCCACTGCGTTCCTGGTCCAGCAAAGCATTCTGTAATGTTGTCCGGGTTTGTCGGACCACAAGTGCAGGAGAGGAGACAGCATACTGAAAGTAATTGCAGAGTTTATTATATACACACTATTTACAGGTGAGGCAGAGGTACAAAAACGGCATGCAGAAGAATGATCAAAAAACAAGCAGGGGTCGAACGATCAACAAACAGAGTCCAAAGGGTAATCTTCTTCCACTTACACTGTTTCAAAGACCAAAATTTGTCTTTTTCCATATACCTGGACAGACAGTGCAAGTGAAAGTTCTCTGCAATTTTGTTAATAGCAGTGATGTCAGATGTGTAGAAGAAATGTTTCCCCACTGGCTCAGAGGCAATCTGTTTCAGTTCATCCTCTACAGCTTTGCCCACACCAACAGTATACATTGTAATTCTTGGAAAACAGAATAAATAATTCTCTTCAATATTCATATCCTGCCACAAATAGTGAAAAATAAACACGTGTGGCACTGTGTACATTTATAAAGATATATGTTGCAGTAAGTCAATGTGACTGAACAGATATTTATCCTGATGTCTTGCAATAATTTCATTAGCCCTTCAGACAGGACTGACACAACAAGGCTAACACATCCACATTGGAAACTGCCTAAAGTAGCATCTAAGCAGTAGTGGCCAACTGTACCAAAGCATATACCATGTTTGAGTTTGAATATGTAAATTTACCTAGATGTCTCTTATCAAGCTATGTAAGCTAAGACTGCCCTGACCTTACTATGGCTCTGACATTCAGACGTGATATAAAGTTTGTGAACCTTTTAGAATTTTCTATATTTCTGCAAAAATATGACCTCAAACATTAGCAAATTTTCACACAGGTCCTAAAAGTAGGTAAAGAGAACCAAGACAAAATTATTATACTTGGTCTTTTATTCTCATCAGGCTGAAAAAGGTCACAAAACAATTTCTAAAGAGGTTGGACTCCACTAATACACAATCAAACAGATGGAGGAAATTCAAGATCATGTTTATGCTCTCCATAGTGTTTACCCAACAAAGATTTTTGCAAAAGCAAGGCATGTCTGTAAGATCTCAAAGGAACTCAGGGCAATGTCTAAGCAACTAAAGGCCTCTCTCACCTTGGCTTAAGTTAATGTTCATGAGTCCACCATCAGGAGAACACTGAACAACAATGGTGTGTATGGGAGGGTTGCAGTCACTGCTCTCCAAATATAACATTGTTGCCTAGCTAAAGTTTGCTAAAATCACATGGGCAACCCAGAAGCCTACTAAAAAAATAATTGTTGATGGATAAAACCAAAATAGAAGGTTTTGTTTTAAATGAGAAGTGTTATGATTGGAAAAAGAAAAACACTGCATTCCAGCACAAGAATCTTATCTGTGAAACATGGTGGTGGTAGTTTCATGGTTTGGGCTTTTGAGTTTTTCTGCATCTGGGCAAGGACAACTTGCCATAATTGATGAACAATGAATTCTGAATTATACTAGTGAATTCTAAAGGAAAATGTCAGGATATCTGTCCATGAACTGAATCTGAAGAAAAATAAATAAGTAATAATTCAGCAAGACAATTACCCTAAGCGCACAAGTCATTCTCCAAATGAATGGTTAAAGAAGAATAAAATGTCTGTTTTGGAATTAATTTTATGTGAGGAAACCCACCAACATTCCAGAGCTGTTGCTGTGCTATATGGAAGAATGGGCTAAAATTCCTAGCTGATTTGCAGTTCTGATAAAGAGTTCCTGGACAGATTTAGTTGCTGTTATCACTGTTCAAAAGGGTCTGGATAACATGCTTTTGCTACTCACATATACTGTATGTAATACTATATATTTTTTCTTAATAAATAAATGACCAAGTATAATATTTTTGTCTCATTTGTTTAAATGGCTTCTCATTGTTTACTTTTAGGACTTGTATGAAAGTCTGATGATGCTTTCGGAGCTAATTATGCAGAAATATAGAAAATTCCAAAGTGTTCACAAACTTTCAAGCAAAACTGTACACATGTACACAAAATTGTAGTCTACTAGTCCCAACTGTCATTAAAGGTAAGAGAATTTTTGCATTAACACAGTAACATGTACTGACATTCACTCATGTCATTGTGCAAATATGCTAATGAAAAGGATCTCCCACAGTAATGATGGTAATGGAGTGTGATGGTATTTTATTTTAGCAGCTGAGATGGGATTTATCTGTTTGGGCATGTTGGGTGTTTTATTTATGTTTTGGAAGTCACACAGGACACATATTTTATAGCATATTTCTCAATAAGAGTTGAAAGTACCAACACATTAACCCTACAATAGGTAATCTGTGTATTGTGATTAACACAGATTAACACTGATTAACTGATTAACACTGACACTGCAATTTTGGGATGCAGCTCACCTGCTTCCTTGGCCTTCTTGGCCTACTCTGTTATGTCATCCTGAGAACGTCCATCAGTAACCAGACCAACATGGGGTATGTTTCTTGAGGCAGCACGGGCAGCCTCAGCCTCAGAGAAATTATTCTGCACCACGTACATTAGTACTAGCCCAGTCATGGTTCCTCTCTCCATGAAGGCTACTTTCATCACAGCTGCCTTGATCTCTTCCTTGCTCTTGTACATGCTTAGTGGGGACTCAGTCCTTACTCGGCTGGAGTACTGGACTGGATCCACATTTTTCCCATAAGCAGAGATATCTAGTTGGTCTACAACCTGGGTGACAAACTGTTTAACAAGCTCAAAGTTTTGTGGCTTTACACTCTTAGAGCCATCAATCAGAGGAACCAGGTCAATATTGGCTGATCTTCAGCCTAAAATTGAGAAAATGTATATTAATTATAAAAAGACAAAAATATTTTTTAAAAATGTCTAAAGCTTTTCTTTGGCAATTTTTATACAGGTCTGAAGGAACATTATTTAAATCAAAAAAGGGCATAAACAGGGAGAATGTTTGGGTGGTATATTGTTTTTTTCAATGAAGTGCATAATTCCACAGTCACCACATGATGCAGAAAAACTACTTCATACTTTTATCTTTAGGTTGGATTATTGTAATGGTTTGTCTGAATGTTTCAGTAGGTGCATAAACAAGCTCCAGTTTGTGCAGAATGCAACAGCTAGAATCCTTACTAGAACCAGTAGATATGACCACATCAATCCAATCTTATCCACACTCTATTAGCTCCCAATGAAATTTCGCATTCATTATATATCACTACTATTGGCCTACAAAGCACTAAAAAAAAAGCACCGCAGTACCTGAGTGAACTTCTCATCTTTTATGATGCACTACAAACATTTTGATCAAAATGTGCAGGCAGTTTATTGGAACCCGATATAGTGAAGGATACAATGAGAACAGAGCTTTCTCTTACAAAGCCAATGGTTATAGAACAGACTTCTTATTAATGTCTGCAACTCGGATACAACCTCAGTGTTTAAGTTTAGGGTGAAAGCATATTTGTTAATCAAGCCTTTAAATAATAGTTTTTAATAAGCCTTTTTTATTCTTAGGTAAAGGGGCAGATCTGGATGCTTCATGGGCATAAAGTGTTCCTGAAAGTAGTGCTCCATGCTTGGGGCCTGATAAAGAGGACAATCTATCCCAGGGAGCACTGAGCAAGATTGATTCTTGGGGGTCCTGGACCTGTGGACATGAATTTTTGACACGAAGAGTTCGTGGGTAGGAACTCAGGCAGGAACTCGGGCATAAAAGCAGGTTTGGCTGGGCACACTGGAACAGGAGCAGACTCGGGGGGCAGCACGACTGAAACTTGAGCAGGCTTGGGAGGGAGCAAGACTGGAACTTGAGCAGGCTCGGGGGCAGCATGACTGGGACTTGAGCAGGCTCGGGGGGAGAGCGACTGGGACTTGAGCAGGCTCGGGGGGGAAGCACGACTGGGACTTGAGCAGGCTCGGGAGGGAAACGCGACTGGGACTTGAGCAGGCTCGGGGGGGGAAGCGCGACTGGGACTTGAGCAGGCTCGGGTGGGAGCGCGACTGGAACTTGAGCAGACTCGGGGAGCGTGACTGGGACTTGAGCAGGCTCGGGGGGAAGCGCGACTGGAACTTGAGCAGACTCGGGGAGCACGACTGGAACTTGAGCAGGCTCTGGGGGGGAGCGCGACTGGAACTTGAGCAGGCTCGGGGGAGGAGTGCGAATGAAACTTGAGCAGGCTCGGGGGGGAGCGTGAATGGAACTTGAGAATGCTCGGGGGGGAGCGTGACT
>JAQQZX010112218.1:0-10585 GCA_030068355.1 Notoglanidium maculatum | reverse complement strand
CGAAGATGCTGGGATTGGCTCCAGCTTCCCCGCGACCCAGATGGATAAAGCGGTATAGATAATGGATGGATGGAAGATGGGTTCTGAATGATAAATTTGACCATTCTGATTTTATTCACTGATTTTGGGTTTGGGTTGCTCTTAATCGTGCCCTGGACACAAATTACACATCTTATTGAAGTTTATTTATTTGTTTGTTGGTTTTATAACTACAGGGGAAGGCATAGAGGTAGCAGACATATGACATCTTATTTATCTCTAGTACTTGCAAAGGAACATACTGTACCTACCATTGGTTTACTTTTCCTGCTAAATGTACAAGGTTGTTTGCCAGAGAACTCTGATGATCAATGTAATCAATGTAACTCAACCTGTTAACCTCAAGATGTTTTAAAATTGAGCATCAGTATGCACTGATGCACATATGTAGTGTTGCATAAGCAATCAGGAGAGAGAAAGTAATTCCACAAACCCAAGTGAAGCAGTAATCAAAAGTTGAGAGAAAAAAAACAAGTCCAAAAACAGAAAAGCAATTTAGCAAAGACTATACATTTTTCAGTATGTCCAGTACCACTGGGTAGTGAATCCCAGATGAGTAAAACAATTCAAACTGGGAAGGAAAAGGGATAAAGGAAGAGGCATAAAAATGGAAACAACAAATTGAAAGAAGAATAAACAGTGTTGCTCACAGTGTATCCTGGACCAGAAATCACATCAATAGTAGCATACACTATATCACAAGACAAAATTGTAGCTATACTTAGGTTAGTTTACAAATAGTATCTTGATTAGTAAACTGTGAAAATACTAATAATAGCAAATAAAATTAGAGATGGCACATGGGGACAACAAAGGGTTTAGGAGTGAGTCCTTTCAGAAAAGGTTCCAGGTTGAACCTCTCCAGGTAGAAAGCATCACAATTTTGCTGTTGCAATAGATGTTATAAAAATAACCTTAGTCAAGGGTTACTGGACAATGATATATAAGGCAGCATTATTAACAAGGAACTCAACAAGTGAATTCCAGGTTTAAAACTGGATACAGGGCACAGTGTATCCATGTCTCACAGATCCAGGATCCGGGGTCCCAAAAACATACAACTTGGTGGATTGGCTATTCTAAAGAGTGAGGGAGTGTGAATGTGTGTGTGCATGGTACTGGTTTCCCATCCAGAGTGTATTCCTACTTCACATGCCGTGTTCCTGGGATAGGCTCCAGATCTACCATGACACTGACCCCTGACCAGGTAATGGAAGTTTGTGGGATAAAATAATGGCATTATAGCTAGCCAAATATACACTGTAGGATTTTTTTTAAATGCATTGATAAGAACCCTATGGAGTAGCAATCAATCTTTCCATCTTTCACTATTTCACTATGTGAAATAATTCTACCTAGAAACATTAACCACTGAGTGATATTACATTTCAACTTTTTACCTTTTTGCTTGTATGCCTATGTTTTACATTAGAGAGCAGAGCATTAATATCAATCTCTCTCTCTCTTAAACACACACACACACACACACACACACTTGTACTTCTATCTTTATGAGGATACTTATTGACATAATGCATTCCCCAGCCCCTTACCCTAACCTTAACCATGACAACTGAGTTCCTAACCCCAACCCCAACCCTAATCTAAACCTAGAAGAAGAAGTGGAGACCAGGCAAAATGTCTTCACTTCTCAAAAATGCCTTCACTCTTTTGTTTAAATAAAAGTTTGTTAAAACTCATTTGTTTTTTTTGGTCCACAATAGTAAGTACTACTATATATTAGCATAAGTACACTATATAGTAGCATACGTACACACACACACACACACACACACTTCCCCCCCATATCATTTCTCAGCAGGCTGCATGACCACAAAGCCACAGCGCACTCCTAACAGGTTTCCTCTGAACTGGCACTTCTCATTACACACTCCCTGTGATGTGATCTTCAAACCACACAGCGGTAACTCTACTGCTTGATTTGCTGTAAAACTGAAGAGTGTCTTCTTTATAAAACTAAAGAACATTAATAAAGCTCATTTTAAAAGGATAATTTCAACATTTCATTTCTAATTCATTTCTAACTGTGAACAAATACTTTTCATATACATTCATTGTGATGGAGAAGCTGCTGAAGCATCCAAGCTCTTGCAGCACTTCGCAAAATTGATTCATAAAGCATTTGTTTCCTTTCCCAGTCACGCAGTTGCATCATCATCATCAAGCTATATTCAACTAAATTTCTTTTTATCAAGCCATGATATGGTGCAGTGTAAAGAAGCTCTAGAGCAGAACTAGTTGTAAGTAACAGGATTATACAGTATATTCAACATCCACAGATATTTTACATAATAAGAGTGATATTTGTTGCTCAGTTTCTTGACTGGGCTTTTATGTGTTGATCTTCTATGCTTTGATACTGATTGCTTTTTTATGGAAGTGTCAATAAATTGCTAAGTATATTTTTAAAATTATGATAACCACACACAAACATTACAAAATATTGCTTTGGGGTGTGTAAAAAAATTGAAAGAAGGCCAACTACACAACAACTTTCTACAATGCTAGTAAGTGCTACGTTTCAGCTTTCAATATCTGCAGTATGTTGCATATTTAAATATTTTTATTAGCCTAATTATATTAACGGTGCAGTTGAATTCTCAATTCTGATTGGTCTGAAGGTGTTGATGAATTTACTAATAATTCCCCCTTTTTAACATTATCATTTCTATTATAACAACTTATGCAGGAATGTGCATGGTGTACGCTCCACATAATTAATTAAAAGCATGAGTAACTGTTGACGGGGTGAGATGTTTTCTGTGAGGACATGCGTATTTAATGCTTTTGAATGCAGTTTCCAGTGTCAGTGCTTTGTAACACTTTCAGATACAAGAAAGTCAGCGGAACAAGAACAGAGGATTTCGCACTTTTCAGTATCAAGGTAACATGACATGAATGGTTTTTTTGCATTATTAACTTCAAGTGAGAGAAAAAAAAAAGAGAGATTGGTGAAGGAATGACTGTTTAAAGCTGCTATAGCATCATAACATGCTATAGAAAGAACTTGGTTCATGGATGTTCCACAGAATAAAAACATAAATACTACATAATTTTTTTAATAAATAGAAAATGATTAGTGTTGGCAATATTGGGCTAGATTACATGCATTTTATTTCTTACTTGTACATAGTAGTTATACTAGTATGCTATTATTCTTCCTTATTACTATTGCAAATTAGTGATATATTTGGATTAGAACACTAAATCTGAAAAGAAAAAAAATTAAAATCCACAAGAAATAAAAGATGATAATATACTCTTAAATAAAATAACCTATTTTTAAACGTAATTTGGGAAGTTAAATGTTCTTATCTTTCAAAAATGGTACTTGGAACCTCACCAATGGTGAATAATCTGATATAGGTTTCTAAACCTCTAAGGATTTTCTCTAGGGGTTCTAGATTTAACCATTTTTATTCAAGAAATGCAGGCTTATTGATGTCAATCTAGCAGTACTGACATACAAACATATGAAACAGTCAGAACAAAACAAAACAGAACATTCCAAGCCAGTGGAATATTTTAAAGAAAATATACTGTAATAATAATAATAATAACATTAATATCTTAATAATAATAACACATTTATTTTATAGACAAATTATTACTTTTTACTTACTTATAGTGAATTTCTGTATTTCTGTATTTCATAATTGACATCTGACATTAATCTGAAATTCTATTATCAGCAGGTTGTAATGGCCGTATGACATCACAGAGAGTTTAAAAGCAGGAGAATCCCCCCCCCTCTCTCTCTCTCACTCTCTGTCACTTCTCACCAGTGACCATGTGGTTCCTGCTCATATATGTCCAACTTACAGCAGTACAAGGCAAGTAACCCTTTCTGTTTTATTACGATGAACATGGATTACGATTTTTGTCCAATGTTTTTAACTATCATTATTTACCACAATTTCATCATTTTGAAGTCTAAAGATTCATTTCTTCCTTTATTCATTATTCTGAGTCACTCAGTGATAATCATTATTAATGAACAATGATTTGTGAAATATTCATGATAATGGAGAAAATACAATATTATTGTAAAATAATTGCCATTAGATTCCAGACAGACGTTTGATGACATGCTTTGATTGTCTTGAATCTGGAATTAAGATGCTAAATTGTGAATTTTCTCTAAAATGCCAAGATTGACAGTTTTGCAATTTGAAAGCAAATCCAATGGAATGGCAGTTTCTAAAAATTACTTTTTTATTACAATTACAATTACAATTAATACAATTGTCAAAGCGAAACAAGCAATTACCATTAGTATTCTAACTTCTGCAGTTACATATTTTCTGTTAAAAATAATTGAAAAATAAGCACAAAATAAAAAACATATAATATAGTCCAGCCTAAATCGCATTCAACAATGCAGTTAATTCCAGACATTAGTTATATAACTTTGGTATTGCTCTGCACAGTAGTATATTTGATTTGTTATTACACATGTTTGTGATTATAGTTATTCTCTATCTCATGGTTCAGTATGTACTGTATGGAACCTGAAATTTTAAACCATGCATAAAATAAAATCAAGTTGCATTAATGCACTTATAACTGATTGCAATTTACAATATTGTCCAAAGACATGGAGATTAGGTCAACTAGCTACTCTAAATTGGCCGTATGTGTAAACGTGAGTGCGATTGGTTGTTTCTCCCTGTGTTAGCCCAGATCGGTGACCTGCCGAGGGGGTACCTGCTGGGATTGGCTCCAGCTTTCCCATGATTCTTAACAGATAAACAGTATAGATTATGGATGGATGAATGGATGGATGGATGTTTAACCACAGTTATATAACCACAGTTAGTTTGATCCACTAATTTGATTGTACATGCTGATGTTTAGGGTAACAGCGTTGGAACATTTCACTGTTTGTATCACTCCATTTGTCTGTTTTTGCTACATAAAATTCCAGTTCTAGCAGTTAGTTTGTTGCATTAAAACCATTACTATGCTTATTACAGGCTGTCAGTTAGTCTGCATGTTGACAGGGCAACACACAAGGCAATATCCAGCTGTTGTTTCTTTGGGAATTATTTCCCTTGATAAAGCAAAAACTACTAAACATTTGACCATATTTTGTCTGAAATGTCAGTAACTCAATATTAATTTCTTGCTTCAAAAACTGTTGTATAAAAGCAAAATCATGCTTACAAGTGTGCTGAATTTTGGTGCTGATATTCAGTACAACAGTACTGTTGCCTGTGCGATTTTGCTTCAATCTATTAGAATATTTTTTTTAATTAAGGAGACATTTGTGTGCATGAGGGTGGGGACGTGACCAGCAAACGGCATTAGATTAAACAGTTTAAAAATTAATTTATATTTAGATTAATCGGATCAGAAATCAAATCTTTGTGAATTGAAATAATAGATTAGGATCTATTTCAGTTTTATTGGATTATAAAACTTTTTAATCATGGCTTAACAATAACCCATTGCTTCACTCAGAATGCTTGTATATGGCTGAATTTTGCTGCATATACCCTAGAATACAAAAATTGGATCATTTTCGAAATGTCAAAATTGTATCATATTCAAAGCATATCATACTCTATATTTGCAAGGTGATCCCTGAAAATCAGACAAAAACACAAAATACTGATAAATGAGTGTGTATTTAATGGTCTATAGTCTTAACTGAATTAGATACAATGCTTATTTTTTATTTCAAGATTCCTAGGACATTTTTCTAAATGGAACAGCATTCGTTATAATTAAATATTTTGTAAAACTCTCAACAGAAAATTATTTCAATTAATTTTTTTTTATTTTGCCATTTTGGGTCCCTGAATGGCCATGTCACCATTTTCTCACCACTTTCAAATTTTTACCATGCATTCTTATACATGTCAAAATGATCTGACAAAAAAATTTATATTGTGTTATAAAGCGTACGTTTTATATGACTTTATTGAAAATGTGTGCTCAGAGCCCTATAGATAAATTTCTGTTTTAAAGATATAACTTAAAAAAAATTTAATGTCTTTACATAATACATAGTTATAGTACAAGTTATGATAATGTAATCAAATTTTGAAATTATTTAGACTTATAATTATAAAATACATATATAAAATATTTGAAAATAACAAGAGATATCTGGTACTTTTCCATTATGTGGCTAAATGTGCATATGTGAATTTTTTTTAAAGGACTTCTGAGAGGGTGACCTGGAAATGTTTTTAAAAATCTAGATGATTTGGCACGGAATGACCCACTTGTAACTTAACTTGTCAAACTATCTGCCTAGTTTGTTTTTACAGTTGCCATTCATCCCAAAGAGTTATTCAACATTCGCAAATAAGCAAACCAAAAATCTTGGTTTGTCTGAGTAAGTAGAATATATTCATCAGGATTGTACTGCTTAGTGAACTAACAAGTAATGCAACACTTGTGGTTCATTTTTTAAAAATTACTTTTTAGTCTTGAATACTTGAGAATGCTTAAACGTAGATTTGTTATATTGATGACTTTTAAATATATTTATAATACTAGATATAGATGACTTTTACTCAAATAGGTTTTTGGCTCCATACTTGTGATTTAATTTGAGTGAGATTTTGACACAGTACCTACATACTTTTACTTAATTATAGCTTCTCTGTACTTTTCAAACCCTTGCTGTTGCTTATTGATCTTTCATCAGAAAATTGAACCAATAATTTTCTTTATACATCAAAGTTTCTCTTTCAGAAACTCGGTTCTTGAAAGAATATGGATTATTCCAGTTGTTGAATAGGGATATTTTCTGTATAAAACGCTAGCTCGAAACAACACAACTGTTGGTCCCAAGGCATTAAGAAGGCAAGAAATTTCACTAATTAATGTTGACAGTTCACACCTGTTAACTGAAAAGCATTAAAGGTCACTACCTCATGAAGCTGGTTAAGATAATACCAATAGTGTGCACAGCTGCTACTTTGAAGAATCTAAAATGTGTTATTTCATAGTTTTGATTTCTTCAGTATTGTTCCACAATGTAGAAAATAGTCAAAATAAGGAAAAACCTATGAATGAGTAGGTGTGTCCAAATTCTTTAAGAAATAATAAAAAAAAGAAATCTATGTTAGGCGTAATAAATACACTTTGTGCTGTAAGACAAAAATGATCAACTTTAGGGTTTCACACCAACCCATCTTATGATTTCCCTATAATTAAAGTAACTGCCCATCTTGTGTTTTTTTACATAGTTATGCATCATACGTTTTACTGCATTTCATTAAATGGCCATTAAAAAAGGCATTTCATTAAACAAATTTATAAACAGTGTTTTGTGTTGCATACCAAAGCTCCACTTGAGCATGAGCTCCACTTGATATTTTCTTCAAAATCATTAAACAGAGGTTGAAGGATTGCTTAAATTCCACATATTTATGATTAAATACATGATAAATTGTTGTACAGTATTTGAGGAATCCTCTTTTTTCATAATACATGATGGTGTACTTGGAGGTAGTTCAAAAAACACAAAATCTGTATAATCTGTGTATTTACTCTACCTTCAGTATATTACCCTGATATCATTGTCATAAATGAAGTATAGTTAGTATGCTTTTCTTTAAGACAATTTATCAGTAACGCATATACAACAGATTCAGTGTGCTTAAATACTGTATATATTTTATATGTATGCACTCTATACACTGGTGTTGCAGCATCACTACACTGGCTTCATTTTCACTCCTTTTATAGGTTTGTAAGGCCCATAATGGCTTTAGCACCTCATCCATCTCTAACAGCCATCCAAATCAGGTTTTAATACCATCAAGTGCTACTTTAGAGAGAGTTCCAAAGTTAAAACATAAGAAATGGAGTCATTTGGTTTGCTTGAACTATTATTACTTGAACCACCATAATAGCATAACATTCATCAGGCACCCTCTTTTACCAGCTTAAGAAAAGGCCAGAACTTTCAAACTATAGTTTTTACTTAAAATAAATAAATAAATAAATAAATGTGTTGCTATTATTATTATTATTATTATTATTATTATTATTATTATTATTATTATTATGTGTCAGTGACATTTAACAAACTATAATATAAGTAAAATATTCTTAATTGAAAGATAATTAAAATATAATTTATGTCTATTTGGTTACAGGCCCACTAATTTTTCTTCCTTGTTGCCATAGTAACAACTAGTCATGCTTACACATATTAATGATATGTCTATTGCTGTCAAAGTAGAAATGATCAGCTAGTCTTATCTTTTTATTTTAGTTTTTCCTTTTTTTTAATTCTTTAAAAATAATTATTAATTTTTATTATTATTTTAACACTTATATTTTATATTAATTCTATATTCTTTTATTTATTAGAATTTATATGATTAAATTATTAACATTTATATTATTTATTGTTATTTTATTAATGATATATATTAAAATTTAACTATCAACTACACATCAGTCATATACACACACGTGTGTCTGTGTGTGTGTGTGTGTGTGCGTGTTAATTGCATGCGGTATGATTTTGGGCAGCTCTGAGGTGTAACTGATCCTGCTACAGACTTCACATGTACTTATCAGAAAATCTGCACTGACATGCAACTGTGACAGAAACTGAGTGCTACACTAACACTTTCCCTCAGATAAGAGCAGTGAGTTTCAGCAGAGCATGTGGTTAATCATTCCTCTGCATCTCACACATCTCAAACCTATATTTTCCACTGACCGAATGAGGTTCATTTCACACACTCATTTTAAAAATTCTGGATGTTTTTTTTTTTACTGCAAATAGGGATCACATCATAAAAGTATTAATCATCTGTTGCATTGTAGTAGATGCTGTAAAAAAGGGTTTAGCGTTCATACCCATGTATATGACTTCACGTATATTAAATCCAACTCCAGCTACTGCTGCTGCTTAGTTGAAATGAGATTACAATAAATAATAGTTTTTTTTAAGTACAGCATTACAAATTAGGATGCCACACACCAAACCTAAATAAATAAATTAGAAATAATAATAATAAGCACACAGGGGTGGACCATCACCTCACCACATGGATACTGGACTATCTCACCAACCGATCACAGTATGTGAGAACCTAAGTCGGATAGGGTTGTTTGCAGTACTGGGGCCCCACAAGGAACAGTTCTGGCACCGTTCCTCTTCAGCATCTACACTGCAGACTTCTCTCACAGCACCACAAACTGCTTCCTGCAGAAGTTCTCTGATGACTCTGCAATAGTTGGCCTCATCACTGATATGGATGACAGGGAGTGTAGAAAACTGAGCCGGGACTTTGTGGACTGGTGCCAGCAGAACTACCTCCAGATAAACACTGGAAAAACCTAGGAGCTGGTGGTAGATTTCCGCAGACACAAACATCCTCCACTACAACCACTGAACATCCAAGGCATGGACATTGAGGCTGTGGAGAGCTACAGGTACCTTGGTGTTCATCTGAACAATAAACTGGACTGGACTCATAACACAAAAGCATGCTACAAAAAAGGACAGCAGGCTGTATCTGCTGCAGAGGCACAGGTCTTTTGGAGTGAAGGGCCCACTCTTGAAGACCTTTTATAACTTTTGTGGTGTGGTCTACTGGGGCAGTGGCATCTCTGCTGGGGACAGGAAGAGACTGAACAGGCTGATCCAGAGGGCCAGTTCTGTTCTGGGATGCCCTCTGGACCCAGTGGAGGCGGTGAGTGACAGGAGAATGGTGGCTAAGCTGTCGTTCCTGTTGGATAACATCACCCACCCCATGCAGGAGACTCTGATAGCACTGAGCAGCTCTTTCAGTGGCAGGCTGCTGCATCCAAGATGTGGGACGGAGAGATTCCGCAGGTCTTTCCTTCCAACTGCTGTCAGACTCCACAACAAAGACCTTGCTGATGACCATACACGCTCAAACAAACATACACACATATCCGATACACCATGATAGTTTCTCATTATGTGCAATTTTACTTGGGTGCAATTTTTCTGATGTAACGTGCAATTTTTCTGGGTATACTATTGTATACTATTTCTATATTTTTAGATTGTATAGTGAACATTTGTATTTTTATTATATTAATTTTATTCCATTGTTTTTAATTTTTTGCTTCTCTTTTTTGTTTCTGTCTACTTTCTGCCATGACAATGCAAATATCCCACTTGTGGGACTAATAAAGGTTTATCTTATCTTAATAATAATAACAATAATAATAATAATAATAATAATAATAATAATTATTATTATTATTATTATTATTATTAATGTTTTTGCATTTACGCATTGCACATTAATTATAGCTTAGTGACATTAAGTACTGATGTACAGTTCTGATAGTTTTATACATATTATTATGCATTTTAAAATTTACTCTGTGAAGAATGTTCCAGTAAGTACCAAATTATCCCCTACATGAAATTCTAGGTATATACTGTACTGTAGAATAAGTGTTACACGTTTGTGAATTGCAAAAGCAATAGAAAGAAACCACACACACACACACACACACACACACACACACACACACACACACACACACACACACACACACACACACA
>JAQQZX010112147.1:0-10587 GCA_030068355.1 Notoglanidium maculatum | reverse complement strand
ACATATATGTAATATTCGATCATTTTCCTCAATAAATAAATGACCAAGTATAATATTTTCGTCTCATTTGTTTGACTCGGTCCTTTTTATCTACTTTTAGGACTTGTTTGAAAATCTGATGATGCTTTAGGTCATATTTATGCAGAAATATAGAAAATTCTAAAGGGTTCACAAACTTTCAAGCACAACTGCAGTGAGCTAAAAATGTCATGTCAGAACCTTTTTCCTCCATTAATAGGAAATTACAAAATTAAGTGAATAACACTAAGAAACATAGAAAAGTTACAATAATCTGGTTGCATAAGTGTGCACACCCCTAAACTGTGTTGAAAAACCTTTTGATTTTATTACACCACTCATTCTTTTTGGGTTAGAGTCTATCTGCCTGGCACATCAAGACTTATTCAAGCAATATTCTCTCACACTTTCTTCCAAAAACATTCTACAGCAATAAAATTGTGAGCGCATTTCTTGTGCACAGCTCGCTTCAGGTCACCCCATAGAGATTTAGTTGGATTCAGGTCTGTGCTCTGGCTAGGCCATTCAAAAACATTGATCATCTTTTGGTTAAGCCATTGCTTTGTTGTTGTGGATGTATGCTTAGGGTCATTGTTGTGCCAAAAGGTAAAATTCCTTTTCATCTTCAGCTTACTAGCAGACACCTGCATGTTTTGCACTAAAAATGCCTGGTATTTGTATCTTTTCATGCTTCCCTCCACCTTGATAAAAGCCCCAGTTCTGGCTGAAGAAAAGCTGCCCTAAAGCATGATGCATGATCTTTTGGTGATGTGCTTTTTTGCTACAAGTACTTTAGGGTGATTTAGTCAGACTTGGATGTTTTTGTATAGGCACCCTATCCCATAGTCCAGACATGTGAAGAATACATGTAAATATGTATATAAACATGTAAATAATAAAGAGACTGTTGTCACACGCATAGCGTAATCATGACTTGTCAGATGTTCCTGCAGCTCCTTTAATGTTGCAGCTCCTTTAATGCTCCTGGCAGCCTCTCTGGTAAGTTTTGGTCTTGTTCTTTTGGAGGGGCATCCTGTTCTTGTTGACGTCACTGTGGTGCTTCATGTTCCCCACTTGTTGATGGTGTCTAATGTCTTGGAAATTATTTTATATCCCTCTCCTGATTGTTACCTTTCAACAAGTGAGACACCATACAGGCTTTGTAAACTTTTAAAGAACCATGGCTTCAGCAATCAGGTGATACCAAGAAGGAAAGCCTACAGAAACAGCTGATCTTTATTTAGGGTTAATCAGAATAATTTAATTGATCACAGCTGTATGATAATTACATTTGGACATGAGCTTGAATATAATTGGTTCATTCTGAACACAGCCACATCCCCAAGTATAGAAGGGTGTGAATACTTATACAACCGGATTATTGTAACTTTTTTTATTTGATTTATTTTCCCTAAAAACAAATTTTGGAGTGTTTTTTGCTTAATTTTTATATGTTCCAATTTCACATTGAGGGTAGAAAAATTTTTTTTTTTTGTTTGGTTTTTTTTGTACTTCAAAAAAAACTGCCATTTCAACAGGGGGATGACAATTTGAACCAGTCACTTTAACCACCACAACCAGCCATATCTTTTGTCACTAGAGCTGCCATAAAGTTTTTTTTTTTTTTTTTTTTTTATGTACACTAACTGGATCTTTCTCTAAGACCTCATTGTGTTACAGTGTTCACAAGTTTGTTTTATTTTTGGAAACCAGTGTACAGGAATACATATACAAGAGTGCAACCTGAAAGATCCTGAAGTATCAGAGCCTAGGCAAAGCATCTGAGCCTGACGTTGTGTCTCAATTCATGTTCTTCCGCACTTACACTTGATATTTTGAGTGCATAAATGTGTTCACATTGATAATTATGGCAACATGAAGTGTACTATGAGTACCCAGATGTTGTTCTCATAATGGTCAAAATGTTCAGAATGAAAAGCTGGACACTTTTCACGCTCAATGGTTGCCATCTTGGCTACGGAGTGGAAGGGGAGGGAGCACCAACCTATTTTCAAACTTGTGAAAATGGTGGCTGAGGAAGTTATTGTGAACCCTGCACCATTCAAATGTAATAAATTTATGAGATATAAATGTTATAAGTTATACACACTGTTGGCAGATATGTTAATTGCGTTAATTTAGCAGTCTGTTTTGACTCAGTACCATGAAGATAATCGTGGTCAAATGTTGCGATCGTCATTTCCGATAAGTGCACAACTTGCCGTGTTTGATTCGAGACAGCAATACCCTGTCGAAATTCACGCACTATGCAAGTAACTACATAGTGTGTACAATGCACTACATAGACGTGCACTAACGGAAATACCGGATTGATAAATGGCATGAGACTATTCAATATGCAAAATGGAGGAACTGCTAACTTTAGCAGTATGTAACCATGACATTTTACATGCCAGAATATAAATTATTCTAAAGTAAAAAAAAAAATGTAATTAAAAAGAGGTGATACATGATGGTACATGATCAGTCAGAAGGCTGGGTTAGATGGTATAACTACAGTATATTTAATTTTGTGGGTTTTTTTCCCACCAATAAACAAACCCTGCACATGCACAAGCATGATTTAGTAAACCTACATTTATGACATTGAACTGTTTTACTGCATTAACAAATGATTCCTTATTCTCAGTACAATATCACTATATTTAGACATAACTAACACTCATAGCTAGTCATGGCTAAATTGCTAACTGCATCAAAACACAGTTTTCAAGAGAGACGCAAACTTAAAATTGCAAGTATGAGTGCAGTTTAATAAAGTTGTCCTGCTTGATCCATACTATATAACCTTCCTTTTATTACTAGTGAAAGCGATAGAGGCTAAACACACCTGTAGGCCAATTTTGCTCCCTAGCTCACCTTGAGTTTTTATGTTCCCTCGTGTATCCACGGTGCACTTTCATAACAGAGGGAGAAAGAATGAGAACAAGACAGACGTCCTTCACTTAGAAATGGCTCGCTTTTAGCGCAGTGAGTCAGTAAGTGCTGAGTCAGCAGGGCGACACAGCAAGTGATACATCTCCTTTATGTAATTTACAGGACAAAATACAACTAAGAGCTTGAGAGAACAATGTGAATGTGAATATATGTATATGTGTGTGTGTGTGTGTGTGTGTGTGTGTGTGTGTGTGTGTGTGTGTGAGAGAGAGAGAGAAAGAGAAAGAGAGAGAGCAATGGGAATTCATTTACAGAACATAATTGTGTTTGATTTTGGACTTTAAGGAAACAAGTGAATGCAGCCAGGCCTTTTGTTGCATAATAACAATTACTTAGGATTTTATTATTTTAAAGACTTTGCATTATTTTAAAGAAGATGATGGCCCATTACACAAATAGTATTTTCTGTTTGTTTGTTTTTTTTAAATAAAAAAAAAAGTCAGAGAAGATCAGCAATTTTTGCAGTCAGCAACATGGCAGTGCAGTGTACTGGGGGCAATATAATAACTGATGTAGTGCGTGTCTGATTGTGTGTGTGTGTGTGTGTGTGTGTGTGTGTGTGTGTGTGTGTGACTGACGGATGATAGTGACAGAGGGGGATGTGATGTTTGCACATGCTGAGAGACAGGATGAGGGGGTGAATACACAATTACGATGATTCAGAAAATGATATGCACAGAGGAGTATGTCTGGTTTACACACACCCCCCCCACACACACACACACACACACATGTGGATGGATGGATGGATGGATAAATGCATGGATGGATAGATGGAAGGATGGATGGTTGGTAGATAATGAAACAATGGATAAACTAACAGAGGGATGGATGTAAGTATGGAGGAATGGATATATAAATAGATTGATGGATGGATGAATTTAGGGCTTGATGAATAAAGGACTAGAGGATGAATGGAAGGAAGGATGGCTGGATAAAAATATCGATTAATTATTCTATGGATGAATTTATGGTTGGATGAACAAAGAATTAGCAGATGGATGGATGATGGGATTAATGGTTTTATAGATAGATGGATGAACGGCTGAATTTATGGTTGGATGTTTAAATGATTAGTGGATGGATGAAGGGATTAAATGAAGGATGAATAAAGGATTACGGGATGGATGAATGGATAGACTGGTGGATTGGATATTATGAGAATTTCGATCTTGTAGGGAGGAAAGTGAATGTGTGTGTGTGAGTGTGTGTGTGTGTGTGTGTCTGCGTGTGTGTGTGTCATATAGTGACTATTGTTGATTGTTCTTCAGCACAGCAGACATCTGGTCTGGTAATGAAATACTACACACACACACACACACACACCTGGAAACCTAAGACAGGACAGATCTGATGATCCTTCCTTGTGTGTGCTGTGTTGTAAGCACACTTTCTATTATTCAGTGGCTTCGAACTCAGCCACACACACACACACACACACACACACACACACTCAGTACAGTTTGGCTACCACAAGCTACCACAGTTTTCATCATCAAAGGATGACTCCCTGTCTAACAGATGGGTCTTATCAACATTTCCATCTATCAGTATCTCTCTCTCTCTCTCTGTTTTCTGTGCCCTGTTTCTGAATGGAAACATCAAAGCACCTCTAAAGTCAGTTCAGAAGGACCAAAAGAAAAAGATAGAGGACAAGAAACAATGTTGAACGTGCTTCCAGTTTGCCAGACCTGAAATCTAAATCCTGTATTACATCCAATATGCAGTATATAAAGTATACGGTATAAATTAGCTTAGAACACGTCATAACGTCCTGTGTTTCTGCTTCCTCCTTCCCAGTTATTTTACAGAAACAATGACCATGGAATTGAAAGGCACAATTTTGTGTTATGGCTATTGAGGGGTTTTTCCAGCTGTTGATCTTTTGACAGACTGATCCAGTTACTTTTAGATTTATAATTTATAATGTGGCTAAAATGTCTCTCAGACCTTTAAAAGTTTGACTAATTGGATTGAAATCTGCTTCAATGTGCGTCATGACATTTTATACCTGCCTTTTTATGAATCATATCTGATACTCATGACACACGAAACAGCTGAGTGTATAAGGGATTCCAGTCTAGTCTGTCAGGTAGTGTTTTACTATAATAAATTTGTTTCTGTGGCATATTATAAGCACATTGTAAACAAAGTGAGTGATCAATAACTGCCAATCAGTGTGCATCTATATATATCCAAAACCAGTGGTGAGACTTCAACATCGCATTTCCGTTTGCAGCCTTCGTTGCTGTTATGGGAGCAGTGAAGTGAGGAATCGTATAGAGAAAGAGCTCGTCTACGTTCTTATATCTTTGGAACCGCGTGGAATGACTGTCGTGTTTTGACAACAGCAATTTCATCATCAACCATTTCAAGCAAATTGTGTTGCTACATTTAAGGAGTCATACATATCCCAAGTCATCGCCATGCGCTGTGCGTTCTCTGTTCTTCCTGAAGATGCCTGAAAGGGCTTCAAACAGTTTCCCTTCAGTTTCATCATTTAATTCTCCAGGCACTTCCCTCTGTCCCTTCAACAAAACCCCTTTCATCTGCTCTTGTTATCCACCTGCTAGTCACAACGATCCAGCACAGATGTCCTTCAACCATCCACCAAACACCACCCCACACAAACACACACACACACACACGCACACACACACATCTGTGTTTCAATACCATATTTAACACTTGATTTCATGTCACTATTTGCCATTTGAAGGAATCATTCACCTCTCTTCAAATACTTGTTATTTATTGTCATACCAGAGTACGGTTGAATGCTCGAATCTGATTGGTCAGGAAGTGTGCATTATGTGTATAACAGCATGGCTTGGAAGGTATTTCCTGCTGTAACATGAATGATAGGCTAATATTAATACACATGTTCTAATATGTTATTGTTTCTATAGTAACAGCTCATACACAGAGACTTGTATGGCAATTGCACCACATAACCCAAGACTAAAAATAAAAAGATTTTCAAAAAAGTGTTATTTAACAAATGAAACCATATAATCACTGATGTGATGACGTTTTTTTTCCTCAGGAGACATTTGAACATTTATGGAAGGCATCTCAGCTGTTAGCGCTTTGTAACAGTCATGGTACCTTGCAAAGTTTCCAAGCACAGAAAAGTCTTCAGAAGAAACGAGTTTCTGGTTTCTCTAATAAATAAAGCTGTGTTTTTTAACAAGAGAAAATGAGCAGGAGAAGGAGAAAAAAGAGCGAGGCTGGTGAGGGAATGATTGCTTATCAAAGCTATGACAATAAGTGAGAACAGGAGCTAACTTGTGTCTCGGCTGTCCTGCAACATTAACTCTATCTATAAGCCCATAAAGATGTATTGTTCATTAATGAATTAAACGTTGCAAATTGCCATGGTATATGCGGAATAACACACTCCAGACTGTACGTTATGCGAAAATAGTCATGTGTTATTCCTTATTTATTGGACAAGCTAGCTAATTGATTAGAATTGCTAGTTAGCAAGACAGCCAGCACATTAGCCAGCCAAATACATTGTGCTTGCCACTTGTACAGCATGATATATTCACTACTCAGTGGATAAGTACACAATGACATATTATAATATAATGTGCAATTCCTGATGCAATTAATACTTGGGTTTTATATCTATATGCAATTTCTGTTTGTTTTCTTACTTTTATATGCAATTAATGGGCAATTTTTGATTTTCTTACTCTTTCTTAACTTCTCTTACTCTTACGTGCAATTTTTTTTTTTACTTGGGTGCAATTTTTCTGATGCAAATGTTCAATTTACTACTGCTTTTCTGTCAATGTTTGTCACTCCATTGTGTACCTGGAGTATACATTTGTATTTTTATTATACTTATTCTTTATTCCACTCTACTGTTTTTAATTTTTGCTGCTCTTTGTTTCTGTCCACGTTCTGCCTTGGCAATGCAAATTTCCCACTTGTGGGACTAATAAAGGTTGATCTTATCTTAAACAGTATACAAACCCCATTAAAACCCATTACAAATCTGATTCCTTTATACAGTGCTAATCCAATCCATAATAAACAGGACTTGGCTTCAACTAGTTCTTCTTGTATTTTTGTCCACATAGTAACCAGACTTTATTCACAAAAACACAAACACAAAAGGATGTCTTAGTCCAGCTGAGCTGGAACTATCGATTTCCTGTCTTTTAGGTTTGGGGAGAAAAAAACTTGAAGCTTGTTACTCGGATCAACAATCTGATACCAACACAAAAAGACAAACTGAGAGTCTGAGAGTAGTGGTAAGATGAAATGATAGAGAATGGAGAAATGCACTGACAGGCCACTTTAGGAGGAAAAACATACTTATATTGTGTAGGACTCCTCTTTGCTCTTAATTCTTCATAACATGGATTCCACGAGATGCAGGAAACGTTGCTTTATGTTGACTTGATGCAGATTAGTCAGCTGTACATTTATGCTCTGAATGTCCCATTTTTCTACAACATCCCAAAGCTGCACTATTGGATTCAGGTCTGTTCATTGTGAAGGCTACTGAAGTACACTAAACTCACTGCCAATGGATTCATGCTGCTGATGCCAAATTCTTACCCTGCCATCTGCAGATATCGACATTCCTCACACCAGGAGATGTTAGTCCAATCGTCAACTGTCTGTGTAGCCTTAGACTGCTGTTCTTGGCTGACAGAAGTCGAACCCAAAGTGGTCTTCCATTATTGAAGCCCACAGCCTCAAAGTCTGACGTGTGCATTCATGAAATGCTTTTTTGCTCACCATGGATATACAGAGTGGCTATTTGTGTTACTGTACCAATATCCCATGAGCAAGAGCACTATTGTACTGAAAATTGTAACAATTTGCATGACTCTATTTGTATCGAAAGTTAAGTAACCTTAAAGTAGTTATGCTAAAGGTCAGGAAAATGAATTTCAATTCATTCGGATGAAATTGACTGAAATCCAGCGACATCTTCCTCACTTGTTCCAATTAGCTCCGAATTCTCCTGAGGATTTATTTAGCATAATGCTTATAATTAACTGGACACTTTAACCCAAACAAGTTATTATTCGATTATTGAACACATTACTACTGAGATACAATATGTCCTTAAGTTAACGCTGGACAAAATGGAGTACATAGTAAAAATTGTTTGGGTGAGAGTCATTTATGACGAGCTAAACACACACACACACACACACATGGAAGAAAACTGGACGTGTTAACACATAACTAACACTTTCAAAATGTACTATGTAAATGTCCTATGCGAAAACTCACACCACACTCTGTACAACAAGCCTGTGTGTGTGTTCACAGATAAAGACCGAAGATGACTCACGGTGCCATTACACAACCAATCGCTGACCTACAGGACAGAGAGAGCAGAAAGACACACAATGACAGGCATTCACACTTTTTGATGTCACTTTAGGACTTAAGACTCCTGCGTCTTATGTAACATTTTACTACACAAACAGTGTGCACAACCTGTCCACGAATACAATTCTACATAATATACTGTATATCCTGAAGGCTTTATGGTAGATTTAAAGTACAACATGCTCCAAAAAATTGTGTGCAAAAAGTACACCGCTGTGCATTTTAAAGCAAAATGACTTTCAATGACTTTTCACTGTAAACACCCTTTTTCCCTATTTCCATTTTTTCCCCATTTCAAGCGTAAAAGGTAAAGTGGGACTTGCAATTCTAATTTCTTACTTATTTGCTATTCTTTATTTAATTTACCTGCTGGCATTTTTTTGTAGAGACTTCACAATTGCCAAATGTATAAACTTTTTCACCACATTTTAGCTTTACAGTGGTGTTTCTAAATCTGCAAAACAAATCCCATTTTAATCTTATTTACCTCTAATAGGGGGAAAATTAGAGGAGTGGGAAGAAAATTCTCTATGAGGGGGTTACTCTGGGGGACGGGATACATTGAGATACATTAGGCTCCGTCATAATCGGTGTGATTAAAGATCTTGGATATGTGCATAATGGGGTTTGAGACACTGGTATTGCTGGCATTGTTTTAAGAAATGAGTAAATGTATAACAGTCGGTGTGTATGTTAAAATATGTAAATATGGGGACAAAAATAAAGTGATAATTTCATATAAATATTATCCAGACTACCAATGTCATTCATCTTGCAATTTCTGTTGTCTTTCTACAGTCGAGACGATTCTTTTTTTTTTTCCTTTTCTTTTTTTTTTTTTTTTTTTTTTAAATCAGCTGATTTTGCGTCACGTTTCGATTGTTTACTTGACGTGGTGGACATGCAAATTTCATTTTAAACATTTTGGAGCTTCCATTCAAACATCAAGGGCGTACAAACATTTGCATTAAATTTATATAGGCATAGACAGTGTATAATGTGTGTCCAGACAAACAGTAATATAACTTGTTTGTAAAATCACAACATATTTTAGTACCCTATTTACAATAGTCTATATAAGGTTTCAGTACTTGTTTATTTGAAATGGTGTCAAAAGAATTTGATTAAAAACCAAGCAGTCATGAGAAATATATTATTTCTTTGTACTTAATTTCCTTATTAATTTGAGTCATACAATATGTCTGTTCTGAACATCCTGCATTTGTAATTTAAACCTTCTTTAATGTGACTAATCAAATGTAGGCATGCCACAGAAACAAAAACACACACAAACACACACACACACACACTGAAGATAAGAAAATGCTCAGGATGCATGCTGCACACATCAAAGACGACCAGCTAATCCAAATCCTTCCCCTCTCATCGTCCTGCATTAAAGCATTAGATACTGTATTAATGAAGGGGATAAACACCGGAGCGTGTTGTTTGTGTATAGATATATGTGCACGCTGATAAGAGTGCAGAGGCGTGTTAATTTGGCCACCGGTGCATTCTGACAAGGACACGGCTCATTCATTGTGCATGTGTGTGTGTGTGTGAGATATTCAGAGATGCTCAGTGCGGCAGAAAGCAGTGATACACTCTGACAGCTCTTACAGTAGCGCCCACTCCTGCACCACATACCTACAGTACAGATCAATCTCAATCCTAACACTGTGGAGTCACCTCTCCTGCTGTCTCGCTCCTCACACGCTCCCACTTCGTTTCCCTTTTGTCAATCACACCTTTGCAGCAAAAAAAACCCCCATTTCATATTGCTTTTAATTGCCAGCCAAATGCAGTCAAATACAAGAACCATTGTCTGCTACACCGTTTCCATGTTTCTGATCACTGGATCACTGCACTGTGCTCAAATCAGAAGGATGCTCCATAAGTAGGCAGCATTTTAATGCAGCATTTGCAGCATTTTTTTCAGTTGCCAGCTGTCATTCTGGCTGTATGCAATCCCAGAATTCTGTGCGCCGGATGTCTGTAGGCAGATCGCTGGTTTTCATTTGGAATATACTGACGGGGGTTGATTTATTTTTGTCCTCAGATTGTGGGTTGGATAATAAATTTTAAACAGCATATCAATATTTTGTTTCTTAAGTTGGCGGCACGGTGGTGCGGAGGTTAGCACTGTCGCCTCATAGCAAGAAGGTCCTGGGTTCGATCCCTGGGGTGCCTTTCTGTGTGGAGTTTGCATGTTCTCCCAGTGCATGCGTGGGTTTCCTCCGGGTGCTC
>JAQQZX010112106.1:0-10588 GCA_030068355.1 Notoglanidium maculatum | reverse complement strand
TCAGTATATGCCGTACGTGTTGCTTCATAGTTTTGATGTATTCAGTAATGTTTTACAACGTAGAAAGCAAAAAAAACCAAGAAAAACCTATGAAAAAGAGTAGGTGTGTCCAAACTTTTGACTGGTAGTGTGTGTATATATATGATTTAGCCTCTATGCAGACACATTAGCAAAATGCTGCATTAAACAGTCCTATTCCTGAAAATGTAGCTTCCTTCAGAACCGGTTTGAACTTGACCTTCTGTAGGAAGAAACATCCCCAGGAACAAATTAATCCTCTTTCAGACCTACCGTTCGATACACAACCATAACAAGCCAAGCTCCACAAATAAATCAGCACAACCCATGCAAAGTACCTTTAATTTTCTTAAGCATCTCTTCTTTCTCAGCTGTAGTGACAGTGGGACAGTAACATCATAATTATCTTTATCTTAATTACTAGCAAAGGGAAATGCTGTTTGACACAAGAATACTGGAACAATTCTAAAACAACAGTTAGGTGTTTACTTAAAATCGGAAATGAATAGCATGCGTTTATAAGCCACTGTAATTATAAGCTTAAATGGTACATACAGACGGGTGAGAGATTAAAGTGAAAACCCAACGTGAAGTGTGTTAGTACGAGGAGAAGCCACCAGAACTGGCTCAATGCACAGCAGCACTGCTTCTGGAACGATACTGAAGCAATGATCACCATTCTTCCAAAAAGATATTCCATCAGCTGTTGGTGGTGGAGATGCTGTGTAATAGCAAGTCCAGAATCTAGACGTGTATTAACATTGGGGTGTGTATATAGGTGGAAATAGTGTTAGGGCACACCACGAACATTAGAATGAACAAACCTATCTGACTAGTAACGTTACACTGAATTCGGAAAAAGTAGTGCTATGATATTAGATGTTACAGGAACGCTGATGAATACAAATAGGATTGCATAAACAATAAACACGTGGTGATGTGCTCGTTGTACTAGGACAGTTTTCCTGAATTTTGTAAATCACAATATCAGCTTCCTAACATATCGTATGGCCAGATTCATGCCAATGGTCGAGAACTGTTTTTCTTTTAACTCGTCACCCGTCTATACGTTTTAAACGATTGTAAACATGGTCAGTGAAGATCAACAACAGTTCAATTATTCCCATCTGCATTATACTCGATTATTATAATCTGTACACGTGTGTAAGGCTTGTTCGGGATTTGCGAACATGTCACGCTTCTTGTTGACTGCTTTTATCTGCAGCATTATAATTTCCAGCTGTGGCGTAGATGCTGAGGATGACCTCAGTTTTGGTGTTATCCCCTGTATTCAATAATCTCAGATGAATGCTTCATATAGGATCCGCATTCAAACATATTCAACCATCCATGCAACATACAGTTTAAACAGACGTTCTCTTCTTGCTGGAACAAGACGAGGCAATAATTTGATTTGAAATGACTCGTTAACGCTGAGCCCCATTACATTTCATCCCTTTTCTCTAGGATGCAGTATGTTTGGCTGGAATCAAGGCATGAAGACACACTGCACTATGATCCACCAACCCGAGCACGGTTAACGTTAGTGTTAGAGGTAACAACCCTACCATTAATTAGCATGCACATTAGAGACCTTGTCAGTTCTTGCTTTTAATGGAAATGAAAATCTACGCAGCCATGACAAGTGATCAGAAATCAGGAGAACAAGGAACGATCCAGAACAATCAAGAATCTTCAGCAATGTCAACAATGCTCGACAACACACAGAGCCTCCTACATGCCAACCTGAGGACACACACACACTCTCTCTCCAAAATCCCAGGGAGGCTACAAGTATACAAGCAGTTCATATAAGCCTGAACAAGACAGCCACAACAACAAAAAAAGCTGCTTTTCCTTAAATACCTTTGCTTGCGTTCTTTATTTTAGCGGTCACAGACGTATTCTCTGGTTCAGAAAGGGGGGGGAAAAAAAAAAAAAAGTCTTATTTGATATGTGAAGATCTGATTACAGTAAAGAAAGTAAACGGTTTGCCCCAGTTGTGTTTTGGAATAAACTGTGGAAAAAAAAAAGACTAAACAAGCATTTACAAACGAGCATTAATCTTTCAGACATGAAGCTATCAGATGATACCAGTTGCAGTCCACACAGACAGACACACACACACACACACACACACACACACACACATGACTGCTTTAGCTCAAAAGTTCAGTGCGTCAATAACGAGAGTTACTGTTCTGACACTCACTTCTCTAAATATTTCTACCAATTTATAGAAAGCTAGTCATTGTGGTGAACACAAAGTGAGGCAGTCGCTAGCTCAGTGTACAGGTACATGCTCTCTTTGGACTGACGCTTCCATTTCTTTCTAATGAGCACCTGATGTCAGTACAGGAAGCACATGGTACAACCCATAAAAACCTACGTTCAGACGCTGTTCGAAAGCATCAAGCATTCAAGCGAAGGACAGATGGACACCGCATGCAGGAGCAGGCAACAAACCTTCCTACACAAGAAGGAACATCTGAGCCATCGGGACGGACGCAATAAGACAGGCGATTCGTTATTGTTAAACCATAATACTATAATGCAGTGAACTCAGTGTGTGATGACGTTCAGATCACACAACAGAAATCATTTCCGTGAATTCATCATTACCAAGAATTTCTTACGGATAAATCACGAGGCAGAAAGGAATCAATAACGCACATGCGCACATTCAGGCCGCTCATCCTGTGTATTAATGTTGTCATTCAGATGCACGTCATTTAGCACAACTAGCGATTTCAGGGACGCTTTTGCGGAGCCTCCTACATGCCAAAGACAAAGTGACAAGACAGTGGGCAAGCTGCTTTCCTTTAAATACCTCTGCTTGCTTTCTTACTTTTGGTGGTCACAGGTGATTTCTCTGATTCATAAAGGGGGGAAAAAAAAAAAAAAGGTTATTAGTTATGTGAATAACTTCTCGTAACAAAAGAAGGTACACTTTCAGCCTCGGCTGTTTTTGGGGACTGTGATCAAACGTACCAAAGGTTAGGGTTTGACTTGCAATTAAACAGTATGTGAGATGCTCATACTCTCTCTCTCGCGCGCACACACACACACACACACACGCACACACACACACACGCACACGCACACACACACAACAACCACCCTCTAAAGCGCTCTCAGAAATATGGATATAGCTGAGCATGCAGCGGAAGGCAGGTCGGTGCACACAATGTGCATTGCATTAGGTAAAGTCTAAGTATAGCTGCTGATTAAAAACGAGAGTTGTTACTCTCCCACTCGCTTCTCAGAAGGGTTGTTGGTACACACTTGAGAATTATGCTGGAAGTAAAAGCTTGGAATTTGTCATTTTCCACCTCCATGCATTAAAGGTCATCATGTAGGATTCAGTTGATTGCGGCCACCCGAGTGTCCTTCCCTTCCCCTCCGTTTCCAAGCACGCATTAGAATGTTTGGTGGCCGTCAGGTGCCAACCACTTACATTCACGCTCCCTTGCTTTTTCTGTGCTAAATAATAAGCATGATCCTTCATTTTTCAAACTGATTAGCCAGCACCAGAAAACACAGATTCCTCTTCTTCCTTCTGGATCCATGATGCCACTTGTAAAAAACGTGACACACAGAAGGCGCTCTCTACAGGTTTGTCCGTTCTGGGCTACTGTAGTGGCGCAACATGGTGCCTCAGTGAAAGAGAATTACAAGTGTTGCCGTCCCTGTTGTCTTTGTTAAACTCTGCATTGTAGAACACTATAACTGTCTTATAACGCGCATGCCCAGTGTACATGAATGCTCACGTGATGCGCATTTTCAGACGCGCTAGTATTGACGTATATTATTTCTGATACAGTGCTAAAACGCTCGTCTGGATGGAGCTCATTTTCGTCAAATTAAAACCTATTAATGTGGACGTAGTCTTCGTCTTTTGCTCGTACAAACAAGCCAGCTAACTGATCAGTGATCTGAAAACTGTTTAATCAGCATTATAGATTTAACAGGCTAATTGTCTGTATGTTGAAGGCAAACACATGCATATACAGCACAGCTCATTAGGATAAGTAGCGCTACATTGGTTACTGTTGATGACCGTGCCGAGCCCCAGAACAAGAATTCCCACTTCAGGGGACATTTTTTTTTTGTTTCTGGAGGTTACAACCTTTAGCCGAATGCATCGTGAGCTAATGGACAACAAGCAAATCCTTGAAAAGAATTTTGCTTTTTAGAAAGTGAATGCAGATGTATTTCCCCCCAAATTTTTCAGTGTGCTTGAATAGAACCACATCAGTTATATTTGTTGCGCATGCGATACTTTAACTCTGCATTTTTTTCTTAATGCGCTCAAAGTTTTCCAATTTGAAAGTGACTACATCAGTAAACACACTCCAGTGGTGGAAGTTTAGGTTCCACGCTTTGTGCCTTACAAAACCAGATATTATTATTATTTTTATTTATTTATTTTTAAATAACACCTTTCACTGCAAATCCTTTCCAATCCTGTATTCTGGCACATATGAGAGCACTCTCACACACAAACACACAGGGAAGAGAAAATCTGGACCGGTCCGTGCAACGTCACCTTCAATCCGACTTGGATCGGCAGAACAGCAAACACACAAGTGGCAAACTCCTTTTACCATTTCAGACTTGGAAGGCGAGCACATCAGCCATTCCTCAAAAGACGAGCGCTTCCAAAACAATCTCTAAAAAGTTCTCGAACCTTCTTTTAGTCAGGCTACTGTACGGTAGCTCAAGGTGACATACCAGTGACCCTCTCCTCCTCCTCCTCCTCCATCATCATCATAACACTCTCTTCCTCGCCTCCACCCTGACATGGCATCAGCACATCACACAGAAATGCCAGGAAGCTTGTTAACAAATCAGAACTGCCATCTGCTAAAGCGTCATCGATCTCTTTGTGCACAGAGCCAAGGCCCTTGCGACAGTCAGGCAAGCCTATGAAGCAGGAAGAGCACAAGGCAGTGTGAGAAATGAGACAGGGTTCATTTAGCAGCTTTAGCTCATTTCATTTCTGCAATCTCTCATTCTAGCCTGCAGAGTGCGAGTATGTTTCTTTTACAATGCAGTGCTGGGTAAGTTCAAGGTCAGTTTAGACATTCATCTGCGCATCGCTCCACTGTGGCATCTTCGGGACCTCGAGGAGCAAAAAATAAATGGAAGATCTGGCCGAGCAGTGTCCAAAATGTCACTTCACTCAATATTAATTTCCTGTTTACGAAACAGTTGTATAAAAAGCAATATCGCACTCGAAGGCCGTGCTGTTGTACTGAATACCAGTATGGCTGCGATTAGTTACAGCTACTGCGACTGAATCACGGCCGTGCCGATATTCAGTCCGACGGCACTCCGTCTCACATGCTGCTGTTGCTTAATTAAACCATAACGCAATGTTCAGAAGCTGTATTTGTATACTTATATTAAACGCTGTGTAACATCAAGCAGACAGAGTTTCACGTATAAACCGTATCGCCCTTTAGAGTTACAGGCTGGGAATTAAGGACCTTAGTCAGTCATGCAGGAAGCACACGCATACACACCAACACAGCAACATACCCCAAAAACTCCTCAGACTCACCCAGGAGAACTTTAGCATCTTCTACATCAAGGTCACCATCACCATCAGCATCGTAAACTTTCCCAAGTGTGCCTGCAGACCATCAGTGCAACACCAATGCGGTTACACCGTTACATGCACTCTTACTTGGAATGAACACAGGACTTCTGCTTAGTTTTTATACATTTCATTCGATTAGACACATCAGAATACCAATTACTAAAAATACGGTTTACTTCCCGGTAATGTTACACACAGACACTGAACAGAAAGGAAAGCGTTGCAAGACAGGAAACTGTAGACGTACCCACAACGCTGTTGTACTCAACTAGGTCAAACCAGACCACAGCTACAGACATCCAGGCACCCAGCAGAGCCAAGACTATGAGCCAGCTGAAGACCGAGTGTCCCGCAGATTTCTTGGGGCTTTTACTGACAGCAGGTGCGGCCTGGGGCTCTGTGAACACAGACAGACAGGCACAATGACAGACAGGTTCCAGGTACTGACACGGAGGTTGTGTTTATATTTTGCATTCAGGCGCAAGTTACTACTGGGTATGCTGTAATAAGAAAATTACTCAACCACATGGTGGTGTGATCCTATAACCAAACAATTATCCAATTATGCCAAGGAATACAAGGAACACGTACATTAAAGCGCAATACATACTTTCCAGAAATAAGAACGTATTAGAACAAGCGCATGAATGTAAGCTCTTGCAGTTAGCACTTCTGTTATGGGCATGTGGTTAGAGAAAATTCTTCAACACATTCCAACCAATCAGAATTAAAATGAATGAATAAATAAATAAATGGACTCGGTAGCATTGTGGTACTTCCATGCATTATCTATACCGCTGGTCAGTCATGAGGAAGCTGGAGCCAATCCCAGCTGACTTCAGGCGAGAGGTGGGGTACACCCAGGGCAGGTCGCCAATCTATCGCAGGGCTAACACAGACACGCACAACCGTTCCTACTCACATTCACACCTATGGGTAACTTAGAGTAGCCAATTGATCTAATCTGCAGGTCTTTGGACTCTGGGAGGAAACCAGAGCACCCAGAGGAAACCCACATAGGCATGAGGAAAACATGCAAACTCCACACAGAAAGGCCCCCAAGCAGGTTCGAACCCAGAACTGTTGACCAGAGTGTTTGGGGCAGTTCAGATTTTCTCCACAGAAAAAGGAGTCAGAAGACAAGAGTGGAAATTGCTTATTAAAAAAGAAAAAAGAAAAAAAAAGAATGAGCACAATATCTCTCTCAAAAAAAAAAAAAAAAAAAAAAAAAAAGAGAGAGCAGTGCCATTTTTATTTTTAAGAAGTTAATAGAATATATTGTCTCTCTGATGTTTGATATTATGACTCAATATATTTTTTTTTTGATTAATGCCTTGTATCATCTGCTTAAGGAGTAAATTTCAGCACTGTTCATTGGTTTCCGGCCGAGTTACGGGATAATACGCCTCTTTGGCACAAAAATGTAAACACAGAGTCATGTTAACAAAAAAGTCTGTGTATCTTCAATACAGAATTTTTGCAGTAGTGATTAAGCTTAATTTTAAATGAAAATAGACACTATAGGCTTTAGATCAGTGAAAAACATTTCCTCTTATTCTCCACTATGGAGATATGGGCTTGACAAGGTGGTAGTTCATCATTATTTTCCAATGTTGTGAGTTTTGGAGGTAAACATTTCAGTTGCTCCTGCAGTCAGGGTAAGTATCCAGGTTAATGCTTTTTCGCACTTTTTCAGTGTGCATTTATTGCTATCATTCTGATATGGCAAAGAGGTTGAGGAAACAATGCCTTAGGAGATTCAGCGGAGAGAACATGGTCTAAAATTTTCCGTCCCCTTAAGTCACGTCCATCACATACCTGTTCCATAAAACGTTAAACGACATACAAATTATTTATTAAAAATGCTGCAGCCGATGGCCGTCCTTACACACCAAACAAGAAGTTCCAGAAATCCTGTTTAAGTTCTTCAATGGCAAAATAAGAATTCAGTCCCCCAAAATGTCACATCCGTCACGACCACCGAGGCCCAAGACGGACGTAACATAAAGGATTATATGCAGTTCTATAACCCTGGGCTATATAGATTTCTCAGACCCACTGTGGACAACCGTTTCCACAAATCACCAGGTAAAGACTTCTGCCTTGGTCTTATTGGTATTGATGCCTTGGTATTGATGCTTATTATTGTGTGACGGACGCGACCTAATATCCGGAGCGGCCGATTTTCATTCCGACATTTTGAAAAAGGAGGCTTAGGATTCATTTGTCCTTGTGAATTCCTGGCCTCTGAACCTTCACGTTGCCAGAATATCATGTTTGTTTAAAGAAAGAATTAACTTGTGTATTTTTACCCACTGTTCCATTTTCACTCGTGTATAATAAGACCCCACTGCACGCCACCTCTGAAATGTACTGCTAATCCACTTTGAGGGCGGCTCCTCGGCCAAGCCATGTCCATAACTTTTTATGGGATAAGTTGATGCTACACAAACAATGCTGAAGTTTCTATACAAAGCTTACTTGTGATGAAATGAAAAGTGTGATGAACAAATTGTGCCTCGGTGTTACTTTGGACAACACGAGTCCACATCCGTAATGCTGAAACCGACTTTAACCAGATTACCTTCCTCATCAGTTTAACTCACTAACTAACAGAAACACTATTTTAGCATTCTATTTACAGCTATATTACCATCTACAAACGGAGTTAAAAGGAGCTTCATTTCACACCCACAGTGCTTGACACTTCCTTATTTCGCACATCAGCACTTCCTGGATGCTTTGCCCTAATTATAATGCTGCATTGAAGTTATGTCACCTCTGCAGTCAGAGCAAAGAATCATATTAACAAGATCACCCTTGAAGAAATGTAGAAGATTCTCTCATCACAACATTTCCAGGTAGCACCCAAACGTAGCTAAAGCAGACAGAAGGAACAGAGGCTTTAAAAAAAATGGATCATATAACATGAGGCTATTGTATTCTGCTGACAAGGTCACCTACTCGCACAAATGCACCCATTTTCTAGGCTCCACACCCGGGCGCTGAAACATAATGGCTGTGTCCTAAATGAGGTCATTACGGGCACCATAACTCAGGCAAGCCACGTGACTGGGTTAGATGATTTTCACAAGCAAGGCTTACGAATGTTCGGACTAGGGATGATCCTAAATGAGCTTTTTCTTCTCTCTGTACAATTTGGTTAGCATTATAGCAAAGACCTGATACTGAGATCCTCAGAGTAACCAAGCTTGGGTTAAGTTACGCAGAATATCGCAGGCATGATGGCTGCTCGCGTTAGTACAGCCTGTGTCCATGTGCACGATCCAGGTCGTTTCAGTCACCGTCACAGCAAGTCAGTGAATCGGAGCCAAATTTGATACTCCGTATCAGATCAGTTCACTGCTAGTTCTGACCAAACAAGGATGAACATGCTTTCCTACCATCTCTTTATAAATAAACTAAACCGTATCTGTCGGTCAGTGTGTCAACAAGAGACAACCTTCAGACAGAATATAAAACAGTACAATCTCAGTGCA
The DNA here is from genome assembly GCA_030068355.1 of Notoglanidium maculatum. NCBI lineage: Eukaryota > Metazoa > Chordata > Actinopteri > Siluriformes > Auchenoglanididae > Notoglanidium > Notoglanidium maculatum. The sequence continues at coordinate 1,465 of JAQQZX010112106.1, read as the reverse complement.
AGGTTGCACAGTCAGGGTAAACTGTCCTGACCTTAGACACGCAATTTAGCAAAGAAACTATGACCACTCCATCTCCGAAACACACACACACACACACACACACACACACACACACAACACTCAGAGGCACGACATATAGCAAGCAAGTGTTCCTGCACCAACCCAGGTTTGTCTAAATGGTGCTCAGACATGCCAGACCCAACCATTTCTCCTCTCGCATTCCTTTGAAGATCAATCTACCTGCCACATTGGCCATTTTGGTTCCATCTGCTTGCGTTTCTGCTTCCATGGTACGCTAAATGCTTCAGAAGAAACCTGCAAGGGAAAAATAAAGCTGTTTGTTATTTCTCGCTCATACACAGCTGCAGCGTTCGCTGGCTCAGCTGCAACCCGATCCACGCTCGGCCCGTTGGGTATTTTTAGTGGTACGGTCACCTCACTTCACTCTTCTGGGCCTCATATGGAGATGACGGACTGTGGACGTGCCTCGTGCGCATGCTCACGCTCACGAAGGGTGTCACTTAGACACTTCATTTGGGATTCTGTGGCACCCTTTTTTTTTTTTTTTTTTTTTTTTTTTTTTAAAAACACCGATATGGAAAAATGGCATTCATTCACACAATCAGGGACAAAAATCAAAGAACATAACACTTTTTTCTCTCACTCTTTCTCTCACACGCCACACAGTCTCAAAATATGACAGCTGACATGTTATTAAGCACAGATATAGAAATAGCCCTTGCTGAAGATTAGAATGTGCTCAGGTCTATTCATGTCTAGTCAACTCAACCTTATTAGACTGGTACTGTTAAACAGGGATTCTCAAAGGGGAGCCCATCATTTATTTCTTTTTCATTTTGCTCTAGACATCACCCTATTTGACTGCATGCTTGAATTACACAGGGTTATAAAAAAAATCAATAATAAAAAAAAAAAAAAGGTGGCCTATTAATAATGTAAAAAAGGACCTAATGTGTTCTGCTGGTGGAAGTTTCTGGACTAAAAAAAAAAAAGTTCTAAGGATCATGTACATGAAAAAAATCTGTACTGAAAGGGTCTGTGACATCTATATTAGAGGCTGCAAGAGGTTGAAAAAGCCCTGCGATAAAATATAACTTGATAAAAATCAATTTTTAATTTTTCAAATTTTTTGGACAAATGGCACCTAGTCAATTTTAAACTGTAGCAATAAAAATGTCAAGCCTCAGCAGTAATATGCTTATTTCACTGCTTTTGTCCATTCACGGCACATTTCAAGAAAGCGCAAGCTCCACCCGCTCAACAATCACATTATTTCATATTCTGCTGAAAAACAGTGACCTGAAAATGTACACTACCAATCAAAAGTTTGGGGTCAACTACTCTTTTTCACAGGTTTTTCTTTATAGTTTTTGCTTTCTACGTTGTAAAACATTACTGAATACGTCAAAACTATGAAGCAACACGTATGGCATATACTGAATTA
>JAQQZX010112095.1:0-10588 GCA_030068355.1 Notoglanidium maculatum | reverse complement strand
TTATTCTCATTCACAAAGTGATAGCGGTGAGGAATATACGCCCCGATACCACATACTACTGTGAGACACATGAGAAAGAGACATTCTGGTGAGATGGGAACCGATTATTATGGTAAGTGAAAATGGTGTTCATTAGAAAACAGAAAGAAAACTGTTCTAAGCAAGTCACTAAAGATTAGTTTCTTAAAGCTAATTTTTTTCCCACTTTTTCAATGTGAGTATTGCAGGTGATAAAAATATTCCAATTGTGAGACACCAAATAGCTGCCATAAGCTCTATTTTATATACTTCCTCAATTTTGTTTTATTTTTTTCCCGGAAGAAGCAACCAAACTTCACATTATTTATTTGCTCATACTTAATCATAATTATAATTGTAAAATTACAGTCTCTTCTAAAATTATTGTAACAACGCCAATTAATTTGTTTTCACTGTGCACTGAAGACATTTGTGTGTGAGATCAAGGATGCCACCTTTTCTACACCTTTTTCTCTTGCTTTGTTTAGCAGTGCAACTGTTGTAGGTGTAACTGGACATTTGGGCTGCCCTTTCTTGTGTCTGCTATTCTTGTGTGACTAGCTTGCTAGCTTTAGCAATATGTCTGCCTAGCCTTGTGGAAGACTCCAGTCTGGTCCAGTAGGCAGACAGGCAGGTTAGCGATCCAATTGTTTCAATCAGACTGAATGAAATGATCGGACGTCCTTTTTAAAGCCCTGTGACTGCCACAGATAATGATTTTTTTTTCTTTTTATTGCGTGAGCATTTGATTTATTCTCTTGGGATGTAAAGGGAATTTCAAGAAATGTAACAAAATGGTTTCTCAAAAAAAAATCACCTACTCTGCTTTTAAGTTTGGGAGCATGGCAAACAACCTAACATGGGGCAAAAATTAACGCTCACTTTTATTTTGTCATACAAGTTCAATCATCAATTGATTTGATAAACTTGATTGCCATTTTAATTTAAACAGTGTTGCTCCGATGATCAACTTAACCAACATTTATAATTTACATCAAGCAGTTTTGTTGGATGTTGGGGTTGGGGTAAGGGGTAAGTTGGTAAGGGGAATTGTTTATGAACAAAAGGTGCTAGAAACAAAGTTCAAGCATTCTTTTGAAGCAGAAATGTATATGTTGCTTGTATAAAAACAGTTATTCCAAGTTAAATATTTTAAAATGTATTTTGCCAAAGACCTTAATGTGTTAGGTTGCACCTCTCTCTCTTTCTCTCTCTCTCTCTCTCTCTCTCTCTCTCTCTCTCTGTCTCCCTCTCTCTCTCTCTCTCTCTCTCTCTGTCTCCCTCTCTCTCTCTCTCTCTCTCTCTCACACACACACACACACACACACACACATACACACACACACACACATACACATACACAAATGATTTTTGTGTGCACACTGACCTGAGAACAGCAGGGTCAGTGAAATGAGATGGATCATATCTGTAGGAATAACAAAAAAACTATTGAAAAACATTTCCAACATTATTTTTTTTATATAAATGAACAATATGATTCTCTCTGTGTCCTTTTATCACTCTTTCTCTCTCTAAACACAAAAAAAAACATTTACCAATTTTACTACGAAACTGGAAAAATGGAAAAAGTAAACTCCCCTGTCCTGAGCACCATGACTGTTACAAAGCTCTGACAACTGAGATATCATTCATTCCTGTGTGAGCTGTTACTATAGAAACAATAACACATTAGAACAAACACATTAATGTAAACCTGTTGTTCCGGTTACATCCAGAATTATAGTCTGAGACCTTCTGACCAATCATATTCAAGAATTCAACCATGCCATTGAATAAACATATCCAGATATCCAAATATACATGAAAAAGTAGTTTATGATGTATCTTCCCTGATGTATGTCATGCACTCCATGCGGAGTGTGTATTGTGAGTTGGTGGTAATTTGTGCTTCTCTTCTTCTCACATCAACATTACAAACCTCTTATAATACAGTATCATTGTCCTCTTTCAGCCCCTCCCATCGCTTTGCCTTCAGCATCAAAGCTGCCAGTTCTGATAAACAGGAACGTTCACATTGCATTTCACTACATTACATGAGTTTTGTGAGGCACTCTGATACAGGACTGGCACAGACTCAGGCTGACACAGGAGTGTGGTGAAAATCATGTGCTGTTTTATATAAAAAATTGTGTGAAGGAAAGAGATGAAAGTTAGAGAAGTGGAAAAGTCAGTGCAGGTCAGGCTCCTAGGCCTCTAATTGTCTGGAAGCCGGGGAGAAGTGCATTCTCTGGGGTGCTGAGTTCAGGAGGACATCAAGGTAGACAGTCTATGGAACGCTGAGATGAGACGATCTTCATCAATGCTTGAGTCTGCTAAGACAGAAGGAGCACATGTGAGTGTCACTCGTTGGAGCATACCACACCTCAGTCTGCTTCGCGTGCCCTTTTAACCTTCTTCTTCTCCTTGTGGGGGGTAGACTGGAACTCTGTGCCAGTCGTGCAGAGTTAGGCAGCCTAACTCTACCTCTCGCACATTCTGTCTGTTGCTGTCCTTGGTGCTGAACCGGCGTAGCTTCCTCCGCACTCTTGCTGATGTTGGGTGCTGTCCATTTGCTCAACATGACGAGGAGTGCTTGCTATGAGAAATGGCGGTGCTGCATCCCCGTCATCACAGCCCCCCACCCCCCCCCCACCCCCAGCGCCGAGTCCTCACCATAGCGATGAGAGAGAGCATCCGTTTTGCCCTGGTGGGCCCCAGCCAGGTCACAGACCTGGGACAGGAAGCCATGTAATGAAAGAAAGCAACTTGTTACCCTGGTGTTAGAGTCCTCATTACAGGCCATCCATTGCAAAGGGGCATGGTCGGTGGTCAGTGTGAAGTGGCACCCCAAGAAGTACTACTGTAGCTCTTCGATGGCCCATTTGATGGCCAGGATTTCTCGCTTTACAAATGCATATAGTCTCTAGGATGGGGTCAGCTTCCATCTGATATATATGATGGGATGCTCCTCACCATTGCACTCTTGAGACAAGACAGCTCCCAGGCTGGTGTCAGATGCATTGGTTTGGACCAGGAAGGGCCACTGGAAGTTAAAATTCTGCAGGACTGGAGTGCTGGTGAGGATATTTTTGAGCTCCCTGAAGGCCCGCTCCAGCACACCTTGTCCTATTAGACCTTCCTGGTGAGATCTGAGAGGAAGCTATAGAGGCAACGTCAGGTACAAAATAGTCATAACCAGCTAAGCCCAGAAAAGTCCTGACATGCTTTTTGGTGGTAGGATGAAGGTACTGATGGACAGTCTTGATATTCTTTTCCTGAGGTTTCAGAAGACCCTGTCTAATATTGTAGCCCAGGTACTGTGCTTTTGTCAACCCAGCTGGCATTTGCAAAGGTCTGTGGTGACCCAGCCTGCTGGAGTTCAAGCAGCACCTGACCCAGGTAACAGAGATGGTTGTGCCAGGTGGATGAGTGGATTACAACATCATTGAGGTAGGCAGTGGTGTAGGTTCAATGGGGCTTCAGGATGATGTCCATCAAATGCTAGAGCGTTACTGGAACCCCATACTGGCCAAAAGGGAGAACACAGTACTGTCAATGGCCTGATGTAGTACTGATGGTAGTCTGTGGTTTACATTTACATTTATGTCATTTGGCAGACGCCCTTATCCAGAGCGACTTACATACATCTTATTTTATACAAGTGAGCAGTGAAGGTTAAGGGCCTTGCTCAAGGTTTAATGCCATAGACTGCCTCATCAGCTCATCCACACATGACATGGGGAAGCTGTCAAACTCCGAAACCTCATTAAGTTTGCGGAAGTCGATACAGAGCTGCAGGGACCCATTGCACTTGGGCACCTCCACAATGAGGCTGGACCAGGGGCTGGTCCACTACTCAATCACTCCATCCTTCAGCATTTTGGCCATCTCTGCCTCTGTAGCTTGACAATGGTGTCGGGAACTCGATAGGACTGCTGCCAAACAACTACACCTGGAGGGGTTACAATATGGCATTGAATGAGGTGGTTCCATCTGGGGACTTTTGAGAATACATTGTGGAACTGATTCTCCAGCTGTCTCAACTCTGGCTGTTGTGCAGGGGTGAGATCCTCTCTGTGGGGCACCCATTCTTGGGTGATGTATCTGGAGAGGGGAGGGGAGAGAGAGAGAGAGAGAGAGAGAGCGAGAGAGAGAGAGAGAGAGAGAGAGGCACTGAGGGCAGGAACCAGTTCTATCCATCATTTAAGCAGATTAATATATGTCTCTTAAGTGTTGCTGCTGCAGGCAGTAATTGACAGGGCCGACTCTCTCTGCAGGAACCTGTCATTGGTAATCTGCTCTATAACCTCAATATAGGAGAGTTGATCTGGTTGCAGCCACTGATGGGTGATACATAGGAGTTTGTCCATCTAGGCTCTAAGCTTTTGGTCAGGCCAGTAAGCCCACTTGTGGAAGATGAAGGCTGTATGAGAAGGAGACAGGCCAGAATGAGCCAGGATCCCCTTCTTGAGGACCATATAGTCCCAGGTGTCATTGGGGGAAGGGAGTAGTAGGCCTTCTTCATCTCCCCGGTGCGGAGAAGTGCTAGAAGTTCAGCCCAGTCTTGGCACTTCCTCTAGGTGCTGAGGTGGCATAGTCTAGGGTGAGCTTCATGAGCAGGCGCTGTGCCTCTCGGGCTGTGTCAGGCTGTGGAGCAGCTGCTGCGAGAGTGGCTTGTCTCAGGGCCATCAGATCCTGGGTGGTCGTCTAGAGGCTGCGGGCCTGTGGGTCTGTGCATGGGCCTGGGTCTGTGTCTCCTGCCCGCATTCTCCACCACTGTGAGGTACTGTGTTGCAGGACTGACCCAGACTCATGCTGACACAGGAGTGTGGGAAAATCACATGCTCTTGTATTTAATAAATCGTGTGGAGCAGAGAGATGAAAGTGAGAGAAGTGCAGGAAAAGTCAGTGGAGTTCAGGCTCTCAGGTCATTGATCTGTCTGGCAGCCAGGGAGCGGTGCTTTCTCTGGGGTGCCAAGAGCAGGAGTATGTCGAGGCAGCCAGTCTATGGAATGCTGAGGTGAGCCGATCATCATCATTGCTCGAATCTGCTGAGACAAAAGGAGCACGCTTGCGCATCACTCATTGGAGCATAACTCACATCAGTGCACCCTTTTATACTGCTCCGTCTCCTCGTGGAGGGTAAATTGTAGTCCTGCAGCGTCAAAGGCCTTCTCCACACTCTCTATGATGTTAGGAGCTGTCCTTTCAGCACTATTTGTACAGAATGACGAGTGAGCTTCTATACACCAGTCAAAAACAACATAAAAAAACACATCCTTCACATCCTTTTATTTTTTTCACATGATGCACTGTTACAACCTTGAATTTGAAGTTATTTGTGATGTTTACCTTTGATTAACACAATGAGAGTGATACACAGAGATCACTGATGAATAGCAATTTTTAACTCTTGTCAAATATGATGCTTTCAGCCAAGCCCAAAAAGATAATAATCGAATAAACTTTTGCATGAAGCCCAGCTGCACAGAAGTCATTATTTCCATGTTTCATATATATATATGAAACGTATTTGAGAGAAGGACAACTATGTCCATGTGAGCTGTTTGTATTTACAGCAGACCGGATGCCCCATTTTTTAAAATGAATTTGCATGAACTAAAGACAGGTGAACAGAAAGAGTCGGACTTACAGAGTGGTGAATGCATACTTTAATTCAATTCAATTGTATTTGTATTGTGCTTTTAACAACAGACATTGTCACAAAGCACCTTCACAGAAGTATATAAATTCTGAATATAAACTTATAAATTTATACATTTATCTATATATATCCCTAATGAGCAAGGCTGTGGTGACGGCGACGGTGGCAAGGAAAAATTGCCTGAGATGGCAAAAGGAAGAAACCTTGAGAGGGATCGGACTCAAAAAGGAACCCATCCTCATTTGGGTCGCACTGTACAGTGCAATTACAATTAACACACTTTAATAATAGGGTCAAGTTTAGAGTGCAAGACTGTTCGTAGTGATTTGAATCCTATGCCATTGTAGCAGAACCGCTAATGTCAACAGCAGTGCAATGGCATCTTCACAGTTCTAGGTGCATGTTGAGGCAGTTTATATGTTGCCATATTTAACAGGAGCAAGTGGTTTCCAAGCGATGACTCCAACCAGGAGTAGGACGGGTAGGATGGGTCATTCAGGTCCGGAAAGCAGAAGGGGTGATCATTGATAAAATTCTGTGCAGTAGCTGATGGGATTGTTCGTTTTTCACAATAGCATGGCAAAGTGCATATATTATAATTAAGACATATTTTAAATGAGAGGAGTGTAAAATCCTGGCCCGCGACAGCGGCGCAAGCCACCTCACAGGCGGAGCCGCGGGTCCTGATATGGGCCCGGTTGCTGGGCGACGCTCACGTGGCCACAATCAACACGAACGCGCTGCAGCTGTGCATCACACCTTAAAAGCCCGTGGGAAGAACAGCTCAGCTCACATTAAATTGTTTTCATTGTTGCCATTAAAGCTCTTTTGGCCACTCACGCATATTGGTTCCACAAGTATAGATCTGGGCCTCAGTTTTACCCCTACATTTGGGTCCCAACTGTAACAAGGAGATAATGATCTGAGATAATTTAAAACTTTTGAACTGCGCCAATATTTTCTATACTTAATCCAAAAGTCAGTATTAGATCAAAGGTGTGACCACCATCATGAGTGGGTCCTATTACTTTCTGATCAACTCCTTCTGAATCTAAAATGGACACGAACTCTGTCCTCAGAGGATCTTCTGGGTCATCAAAATGAATATTAAAGTCTCCAACAACCAGTGCTTTGTCTAAACCAGGTTTGAGATGAAATCTGCAAATTCACACAGGAATTCAGAATATGGCCCTGGGGGTCTGTAAATAATAATTAGCGGAAATGACAGGACAGACTTATTTTTAGTGGCTACATATGTTGTTACTATATACCTACTTACTCATACTTAGAGCTGATGCTAGTGCGTAACCCTATTGCTGATGCTTTGCTTTATACTAATAGACATTTTCACACTTGAATTTCTTATGTGTTGTGGGTACTTGTGGGAAAAAATAAGTACATCCCATGGAAATTATTAATATATATTTTTTTCAACATATGTGAACAAGCAAACTTCACCTTCTTTGATACAGTGCCCACAGATAAAGGGATACACTCCAGCAAATGACATAAAATAGATATTTTGTACTCATTTTCATAATTTAATAAACAAAAAATTGATCAGTTGAGGGGAAAAAGTATGTACACCCTTACATTTATCACACCCTCAAGTCCATAAAAATAGGTGCCATTGATCAGAACCTCCTGCAGGTGGAGGTGCAGGTGGAGCCGCTTTTATTTAAACATGATATCTACAGTCTGGTGTGCTCTCTACAATTAAATTTACTATTTACTGTAAGTGTGTGGTGTCACCATGCCAAGATCTACGTAAATAGCACTCCTGTAAGGTCTTCAGAAAAAAGAATGTGAATGCCTAGGAGTCTGGCAATGGATTTAAAATGATCTCTTAATTACTTGAAATAAATTATTCCACTGTAAGGGAAATCATCTGCAAGTGGCATAGAGTTTCAATAACTGCCAATTTTTCCATGACTGGCTGCCCAAATTCAATAAATTCAGCCTGAAAGCAGACCACGTGATGCAAAAAGAATCTCCAAGAACCCCTAAATCTCATCACAGTATCTGCAGGGAACTCTTGAAGCTGTGAAAACGCATACGTCTACAATCAGAAAGAGATTTTTTTTTTAATGCAAATTTGACCTGCATGCGAGGCTTTCCAGGAAAAAGTCCAAAGTGAACATGAGCACGTTTCAGAGGCAGGTTTAGAAACATTTTGATGGGGGCAGTCAGACTCAGAGAAGGGTGGCACATTTAAATAACATGTAAAAAGTAAACCAGTACAAAAATTCCAGCCTGTTTATTTTAAACACTAGGGATTGGGTTAATTTCTCTTTTTTTCAGTTGTTCGGTTATTGAATATGAACATTTTTCATATATACTATCTGGTCATTAGAAAATCTATTGCTGCTGATTTCTTCAGTGATTTTAATGAGGATTTAGACCATGTCATGTATTCGCTACTCACGCTTTGCTTACATTTCTGCCATATAGATTTGTAGCACTTATAGCCTATTTTTTATTTCTCTTTAGTGTACCAACCTCTCCACTTTAGGTTTCAGCTTCTCTCATCTGTTAACCAGTGCATGCTGTCATGTGGATTTTTTTTTTTTTAGCAAGAGCATTTGTATAAGTTTCTGTCTGTTTTATCCTGTTACTGTAATGCTCACTGACTAACAAAAAAAAGAAGAATGTTACTACACTTATGTCAGGACCATTCACATTACACACGTCTCCCATGGTTCCTATTGTGCTGGGAGAGTACGTACCCTGATGTAGGAGCTAAAAAGTCCCTAAAACAGCGTCTTAAGACCTATAATCACTCTCAGTTTTTGCAGTGTGAACACAAAAATTGGGACCGCTTCCTCCAACAGTTCTAAGAACTATAAAAAAGTTCCTTTAGTCCAAAAGCACTTATGTCCTCTAGTGAAAAAATGTGTTCTCTGGGATAAAATTTTCATTATTTTGTCTTTAAAGAAGAACAGACTTAAAAGATCACAGTATAGTGCAAGCAATGCCTTCCAGCTGTGTCATTATTTGCGTGTTTGGCATTAAGTTAATACTAAAGTAGCAAAAACTGATCAGTTGCATTAATTTTGTGATACTTGGATTAGTTCATTAGATAGATTTTTAAAAGGAAATTAGTAATTGTATCAGAATACATATTTAAAGGAACCTTCCCAACCCTGCATACAGACACACACACACACACACACACACTCACACACACACACACACACACACACACACACACACACACGATCCTTGTATACACACTGACCTGAGAACAGCAGGGTCATTGAAATGAGATTATCTGTAGAAAAAATATTGCAAAAAAAATACCAAGATTATTATTAATTTTTTTAACAATATGAATCTCTCTCTCTCTCTCGCTCTCTCTCTCTCTCTCTCTCTCAAACACAAGACAACTTTTTAACTTTACCTAGAAACTGAAAAATATTAAATTCCTCTCTCCAAAGCACCATAACTGTTACAAAGCACAGACAACTGAGATACTGAGATTTCTGTCTTACAAGTCCCTGTGTGAGCTATTACTGCATAAACAATAAAACATTAGACCAAGCACATTAATATACACCTGTTGCTCAGGTTATGGCTTAAACTACTGTCCAGTTAAATTCAACTATGCTGTGGTAAAAATATATCCAAACATACATAAATACATAAAAGTTATCCATACCTCGTGTATGTCAGGTACTCCACGCGGGTGTAGGTTGTGAGTTTGCGGTAATGCGTGCTTCTGTTCTTCTTCTCACCTTTTGCATGTAACATGACTAAGAGTATCATTATACAGACTCATTGTCCTCTTTAAGCCCCTCCCATCTCTTTGCATTCAGGGTCAGAAATATCACCTACTTTACATGGGTTTCTTTACACCGTACATGAAACGTAGAAAAGTTGTGTGTCTCTTCTTTTACCGTTCCTCTCATCTCTTTGCATATTTCCCTAGAAACATGTATTATCTCTAGCTGTCAGAGTTTTACTGTGGAAGAGATGCAGTCGTCACACCTTGTAGGAACTAAAAGGTGGCCTCAGGGCATTTATATGTAAAGGGCATCTATGTCGTTGTGAGCGGTTCATGTTTACACACCGGAGGCGGCATGTATTTTTCATGAATTTGCATAAACTATAGACAGGTGAACGGAAAAAGTTGAATTTACAATGTAGTGAATGTGTACATAGTGCTAATGCTTACTGTTATACTAAAATTTAAAGACTGATGAGATTACTATTCAGATTTTGAAGTTCAGGGTCCCTGAAGTGTCCACCTGTGTGTGTCTTTGGACAGAAGAGAGGTGTGAGGCTCTCAATACAGTAACACAGCTGTAAATGGGTGGTGCGAGCTGAACAGTTTACAGTTCTGTTCTAACAGGTGGAATGTTGTGGGTTTAAATCTCAGGACAGAGGTAATGTTGGGCTGTTGACTGAACCAGAGTTATACATGGAGTTACTGTTCTTTACAATTTACACACTTGGAGAGTAAAAAAAAACAAACTAGACAAAATGAAGGGAAATTCTAATTAGAGAAAGTGGTTTTAGTTGATACTACACAAATCAACTTATGACCAAAGCTACAATCTCCAAACCTGAGCCTAACTTTAGTCCTTCATATTGTTGTGTATGTTTGTGATACAGAGAGACACTAAAATCCACACTGGAAAATGATTTTATTTGATAGGAAACGTATCAGTAAACAGTCATTACAGTCTATATTCTTACACATTAAGAAGAAAGTGCTCAGAAATTCCAGGTATAGAAACCATTAACATGTAATTATGCAGACATCATAATAATAAACTCATTTATCCACATGTAAAAAGGCAAACATGTGAGAACTGCACAACATTAAAGAAAGAAAAATGTATCCCATGACTCCTGCATAACCATCATGAATAATGAACATTTTATCATCACTGTTTGCAGGGC
>JAQQZX010112084.1:0-10589 GCA_030068355.1 Notoglanidium maculatum | reverse complement strand
CAGCAGTTCAGCGACCATAACCTGCTGTAAGCTACATCGCCACACCGCATTGGGATGGGGCCAGAGCATACTACTGCTTAATAAAGCATAATAAAGCTCGTGCACATGGCTCCTTAATCTAGTTTCTGAGCCATCCATTACAAAATCAACTTCAGGATAGCAACAGTAACCCAGTTTCATTTCTGGCTGTGTCACACCTACATTATTGATTATTTTCCTTTTATTTTGTACTTAGTCCATCACTGTTGCATTACACTGCATAAGTCCAATAAATCAGCACCTATCAGAACATATTTGCAAAGCATAACAGGACTTAAACATTTTAAATTCTCTCTCATCTCCTGAGCAGAAATTCAGCTGCTCCACTTTAATGTAAAAGAATCTGAGCTCCATCTGAAATCCACTTCATCATGGTTAAGTGATCCATTTTAGGTACAGGCACACAGGCACAATAAGAACAAAGTATTGGATTACAAATTCAAAGACAAGAACGGCATCTGGAATAGAAACAGAATTTCATGCAGGTCTCAGTGTCTCTGGATATTTCTACCTCTTTCAGCAGGTTCCACTGTTCCTCACACTGACCTGTTATAAAGACCTAATTGAACACGGCTTGTTCAGTAAATCAAGCCTAGCATTGTTTCAGTGGAAAAGTCAAATATGTCTTTGGACTGAAATTTGACTCAGTAATGCGCTTTTTTTTTTAAACCTTACCCTTTAGAGTATCCATAGTTCTCAGTAGATTTATTCGGACTATATAATTTTCACAGCAGCTTAAAACCAGATTTGAACATATGTCTTTTCCAAGTCTGACATTTTTTCGTTTATTATTTTATCTATGCTAGGTAAGTTCGAAAGACTCCCAATCATAATCTCCTCCCAGAAGTGAAATTCTCAGTAGTGCTACTCCTACAAACTCTCCCAGACTTGATTTTATGATGCTGCTTCAGAAGAAAGACAGCACACCAAACTCACATCTTTATCTGTTCCTGCATCTTGACGACATCTTTTTCTTGTCATCTGCCACCAATGTGTGTTTACTTTCCATCAGTCTGTTTTCATACCACCGTCCCTCACACACACACACACATGCAGATAACTTATGTCATTCTGTCATGTTGTCATACTTTCTCCAGTGCTGATATATCACAGTGCCAGTTGAACACACACAACCCTGTCATCGCAAAACGATGCTCCACAAATCAAACCGAAATGTCAGAAATGTCACTCGGACTGCGATGAGCTCAGCTTGTTTTGTATTTCTCCTAGGGTTCAAATATTAAAAATGTTTTTCCTCTATTTTCTCCTGTGCAAATCTTAATGCAGCAAAGATCTTCTATGCACAATTGGCTTTTAATTATTATTTATTATTTATGTGTCCTTTGATAACAATATGCTTTTTTTTCTGACACATAGTCACTTATTTATATTCTTAACCCAGAGCTGAAACGTCATTGTTCTGGTGTTTAAGACTGCAATGCCTCATGGGACATCCATCCGTCCATCCATTATCCATCCATCCATTATCTATACCGCTTTATCCATCTGGGTCGCGGGGAAGCTGGAGCCAATCCCAGCATCTTCGGGCGAGAGGCGGGGTACACCCTGGGCAGGTCGCCAGTCCACCACAGCCTCATGGGACAGTTTTTCTCTAAATCCATTTTAGCATTGCATTACAAAGCCTTATCTTTCTCTGAATTGTGTTTGATTTATTAGACCAGGTCACTCAGATCTTGATAGAGAAGTAATAAATAAATGTTTTTCGCCATTCTGCGTTCTCTTGGGAAACCTAAACATAGCCTAAACTGTTTTTATTACCTCACTTTTATTAACTATCTTGCCAATGAGACATAAAAGAGAAATTTGTTATGAAAGCAAAGCTGTTGCAGTGCTGGGGATGGAGCGTTCAATTCTGTGCACCTATTCTATTTATTTAGACAAGAATAAATGAGCTGCTCTGAGATATATGTTTAAAAAGTGGAAAATGTAGCAGACGGCACACTGAAGTGTGAAATATTCAGCTAGGTATTAGAACTTTTATATGATTATTATATCGATTGCATTACATTCACATTTGATGAGACACACATTTGATGAGATTTGTAAAAACTTGCTTTCGAGCACCGCTTTAAATGGAATATTAAATTTTATTCCACTTTGCGTTTGAATGCTCAAATCTGATTGGTTGGGAGGTATTGATTATTTTATAACAACACCTCTGACAGTAGTGCAGCTACAAATTACAGGTTTATATTAATTCACTTATATTTAATGTTAGCATTTCTATAGTAATAACTTATTCACAGAGACTTGTATGGTAGACACTCCACATAAACATACAGATTAAAAATGTATAATTGTATATATAGTGTGCTTTTCAGTACAGATACCTTTATTTACCCTTTTTGTGATCAGTCAGTGCCAGCACTTTGTTGAGAGTCAGAGGTAAAGCCAAAACAGGCCAAAATCTTCAGTTCAAAAGAGTTTGTGGTTACTTGGTAACATGACAAGCTGCAGTTTTCACTTCAGGAAGGATTAAAAGAGACTGGTGATGGAACGACTGTTTAGAGGAACCAAATTGTTTCATGGATGCTGCACGTTAAATGTAACTATAAATAGATCAAATGTACAAATTGTTATATTTAATAAATAAAAAAGGTAATTGTTGGCTAATTGTTGAAGTATACAACAAATAAAACCTCAGGACATGCTGTTTTTTGACAATAATCAATTTGTCCACAATGTGGACACAATGTGGACAACCTACACAATGTGTAAATAGTGCATTTGTTTTTTGTTCATCACATGACTAGTTATTGTGTCATAAAATCGTCATTGACTATTTTCCTATAGATAATCTACAGGCGATAAGATACTTACTTACTAGATAATCTACATGCATTCTATAGAGCATTAACTGACCTAGGGTGAGTTTTCCCATACAACTACGGAGGTTAGCATTGAACCTACATGGTATGATGCATCGTTAAACTAACATCTGAAGTATGACTGTGGTATGACAGTAATGTGGACCACATTGGTTTGCACCAACTTAGTTTGAACTTCAGTGTGTTTGGTCTGACTTTCACAGTGGGAAGCATGCAATAACTCACAATGTGGGGTGTGTTTTCAGTACTCAATTTGTAGACATGTTTAGAGAGTTTTAAACTGATTTAATTTTAAGCATTATGGGTGGGTTGTTTTCAGTATTTCGTGTTTTGTGTCAGCTTTAAGGCCGGATACTCTTGTATTATTAAATGTTTTAATAGCAAGTGTTTGGGTAACGTTTTCTAAGTTCACCCTCTTTGTGTGTCTTAGGTGTATGGTGTATGCTCATATGAGTTGGCTATTGTTAATTTATTCTTTAAAAAAATCACAATTAAAAATTAGAAACTGTTATAAAGTCTACTAAGAACTGAAAAAGGATCAGTAAACACAGGCTAAATTTTAACTTTTATTTGCATTTAGAAAACAGGTAGAACATATGGAAGAAATCTAGGTAGTCTTTACGTAATATATTTTAGTAAAGGGTGTCCAAATTACCTGTCTTTTCTTTTCTTCTTCTTATTTTTTGGGTTATTTGAGTTATTTCTCCACATGTTTATTTCCAAGTAGAACTTATTTTGTCCACTTTTCCGACTCTGTCAGTGGCTCAGTGGAATAGACAAGTGTGCATGACAGACGTCATTTCTCGCTTACACATAAATGGGTTCATATCACAAGCGGTGAATCATTCCTTTTATCATTTCATGATAAAAGCTCACAGTAATGAAGAACACAATCAATAAAGTGCTTTAAAGAGTTCTATGTTGTCTGTTGTCTTGTTTGATGTACGTTTGTAATGAAACCTAACTTGAGAACACCTAGTCTTCTTCACAGGCCTATAAAGACACACTGAAAAAAATTAAAACATTGTAAAACATTGGATCAACAAAACTTTTTTATATTTATAGTTATTTATATTGATCCATATCATTATAGCTATCTTTCCTTCAAAAAATTTACCCTACATTCATACCACAGGCTTGAACCCTGAACCTTCCATATGTAGCTTATTTAACCACCTCCCACTCTACCGGGTGCATCACACCAAACACATTGGATTAGTGAATTCAGCTTACGGACATGGTGACTACACTCATTGGGGACAATAAATAAATAAATAAATAAATAAATAAAAAAGTAAAATATTGGTTTAACTTAAGCTAAATTATATCCAGTACGTCGAGTTAATGTCAAAGGAATCATGTGATTGATTACTTCAATTATTCAGAGTTTATCCAATGTTTTACAACATTTTATTTTATAGTTTTTATAAAGGGAATATTAATAGGTGTCCCTTTTCATGCTCCCCAGCAAATTTGAGACATCTACCAAATGTGTAGATCATGGCTATACTGTGTTTGTCAGTCCACGACAGACAGACGATATCTAAATCAGGTTCAGTACCTGGACATCTGACTTCTATATCACTTGGACGTGGATATGCAGTTTAATATTTGAACCTCTGGCTAGGAAATTTTGGGATGTCTGTGGATATGCAAGACAGGTGCAGAGAAACTAAATATGAAAAGTTTATTGTCAATTCAAGTCAAAAGTTCTCAGTGTCAATTGCAATGTGTATGTGTTGTTATTGTATAGTGTCCAAATATTTGGACAGATTGTATTTTCATGTACTTTGGCAATATTTTTTTAAATTTTTATGCCACTAAGGCTTCTTTGACTTTAACTGAATGAGAAAAAAAGCTATCCTATAACAGGCAACCATGAAACACAAGCCAAACTAATAATTAGCAAATGTCATATATAATGGAACCAAAGTAGTAGGCACATGACTATCTCCGAAGTTTGTAGCCGCATTCTTGGTTCCACTAGCCATGATTAAGATTTCCTCTGGCAGCTCAGAGTTTTACCAGAAATGGTGGAACTATCGGCTTGATTTGTGGAATTCTGAGGATTCTGATTGGGAATTCTGAGGATTCTGATTGTTGACACTAGAGAAAAACAAAACAAAACACCGCCTCATTTTCAAAGTGTTTAGCTCCAGATTCAATCACTGTGGTTGTCACCTTGTGAAAGGTCATAAAACCATCATCGTTTTTGCTGAAGATAAGCAAAAACAGTCTTAAGCCTATAAAAGACTTATAGCACACTTAACAGATTTTAAGTTATATTTTCAACTACAAATACAAGTGAATGCAATTTGAATAAATGGCCCAAGAATGAATAAGATGTAAATCTAATATAAGACAGTGTTTCTGTCCCTTGAATTTCTTTAAAAAATGAAAGTGAGTTTTAATTAAATAGTGCTTGCAACTATTTACGTGTGAATAAGGCCATATTTTGGTCAGAAGCAGTATGAATAATGTCTAAATGATTCTGCAGCTGATGTTATAAGATGCTGAGAAGAGATCCACAATGACCACTCATTTTTAACCTTGCACAGAGGTCTTGTGGATGTCAACATTGGGAGTTCAGAAGATGTATAACAAGACATCATAAAAAATTTCATTCTGTCTTCTCAGGGGATGCCTTTTTGGACTTATCCTTGTTCAGTGCTCTGTTCTGTCCCTTAACTACAGGTACATGCTTCAGTAAATCAGCTAGAAAGGTGTTAAAGTTAGAACAGGTGGGAAATCAGTAAGCAAACACCTGGTGCTTGTGAATGCTTAACATTATTTAAGACCCTGTGCTAGCAGCAAGACTTTCTACAGCCAAAGTGAAAATGTCACGCAGGCCACAATTCACAGCTAAAAGAACTGTCTGTGTTAGTCGATGAAGTTGACAGACACTGGATAGTTCTTTTTCAAAACTCAAAAACACCATCACTAATTCAGGAAAAAAGAGACTATGGCAGGAGGACACAGACATAATTACTGCTGTGAGTCAAGTCTTGAGATGAACAGCAGAGGATGTGAGGGAGAAGTGGAGGGATTTTTCTAGTGTGACAAAGAGGAAGGCTGCAGCGCTCAGAAGGAAGCAATCAAAAACTGGTGGAGGTAGCAGCTGTCTGCCTCTTCTCACTTCTTTGGAGGAGCAGGTTTTGTTTATTATAGGCCCGAAGGCAGTTGAGGGGGTCCCAGGGGGCATAGATGTCTGTGGTCTACACACCTCCCAGACATCTGTGCCTTCCATCCAATGCTTACTTCCTTTGGGCCCACCAACATCAGGCACGAGCCATACCCAGGCCTCCTCAACATTAGACCCCTCCCCAGCTACTGCCTCGACATCAGCTATCCTTCCACAGGGCAACTCTACATTAGGCCCCCTCCAGCATGGCCATCAGTCCACCAGGGCTGTAATTTCTCCTGAGTCCCCACAATCCCCTCAGTCTGGGAGCACTTCCTCCCTGCACAGCACCCCACAAATTGCAGACTCACTGGCACAGAAACAGCCACTGCCAGTGCAGTGAAGAGCTCCTCAGGTCTGATGGGGGAATTATCTATCCTGAGGGGCATCAGGGAGGAACGAGCAGCCCTGTAGGAGCAAAATGAATTCCACCACCAAGAGTTCCACCTTTCACAGACCCTGAGTGATTCTCTCTGGATCCTCAGCTCTTTACCCCACACCTCAAAAAAGGACTGGCCTGGAAATCAGGCCAACATGCCTTCAAAATTGCTTCCAAAAAAACCTCTTGTCCTAGTCGTGGGATGTGGAAACAGATGTATCCTGGACAATGTGGCTCTGGGGAAGCAATGCTAGTGTACCCGATAATGAATGTGTTTGTATATCTGTATCCATTAAAGCAAAAGTATGCAACAAGTGGCCCATTTGTAAGCCTATTTTTATAGTCAGCTAGTACTGGTATTATCTTTAAAATGACCATGCTGGTACATGATCATGTGAAGAATTGATAAATACATAGATATTTGAATCCATCAACCTTCTATTTTAACACAGACACCTGAAGTACTGGAAGTGAATTATTATACAAAGAACATTAAGCTATGAAACACTTGTATGTAGTTCCAAGCAAAACAAATTTGGGACAAGATTAGAAATGCTACTGCTGGAAAACAGAACCATGTCAGAGTTTTGAGGAAATGAATGACAGTTGCTATTTCTTTAATTAACATTCATGTCTCAGCCCACTTTCTTTCATATTGGTCACACATTTCTAATGCGTGATCAGATATTCAAAACAAAACAATCATGACAAGGTACAAAAACAAGTGTAAAAGCGTTATGGGATATTAAAAACAGGCCTAGAGTATGAACAGAATTTTCAAATAAATACTGTTTATTTAATATAGTTTGAAACATTAGACTCATTAACTCTAAAACAACTGCTGCCAATAACATTTATATCTGGGTACATATGCCCACCAATGAAAGCTTCCTCTCAATTAACTACTACCTAATTTCTTCAATTAACTAAGTAAATGTGGCATTTCCTGTTCTGTATAAATGATGTTGTAACATGTGAGGCCCTTCACATCACTAAAGAACATCACTGAACTGAACCATCGTTGTTGTAGATGCCATAGTGAGGTGGTGTACATCAACGCACCACGTTCAGCCTCCTTGAGGTTCTCTTAGATGAGGTACTCATCCAAAATCATCAAAATCAGCCTCATATGGTTAGGCCCACTAGGTGTAACTTGAACTTGTGCCTTGAGTCCTACTGTGCAGCTTTTGGCTGCATTGTTAAACGGTAACTTACTCTAAATGACTTGCTACCAAAGTATTTATATTGTAATCACTTTTACAGGCAGTTTGTTCAATACAGGACACTCTATACCTCTATAAAGCCCTATATTACTCCAACTTAATTTACAGTATCTATACCACTTTGACTAGCTAAACGTTCATGTTGCTTTGTTTTGTGCTTTTGGTTAGATTAACATCTGCTATTGTTTCTGTTATTGTTCTGTTTCTGTCTATATTTTGCATCCACTTGCTCTGTGTCAGGGTCCCAAGTTTTGCATGGAGTTTCACATGTTCTCACCATATCCACAATTCCTCTAGGTTCTCTAGTTTCCTAACTCTGTCCAAAAACACATGCGCTAAATAACCTCTAGGTCTCAATGAATGTGTGAATGTGTGTGTATGGTTTGCTGTGATGGACTGGTGTCCCATCCAGGATGTATTCCCCTTCAGTGTTCCTGGGATATTCAATATCTATATTCAATGTAATTTAGTTCTATTTGACTGTGTTTTGAGACATTGATGATGATGCTTGGATTGCCCCTATTGGATTTAAATAGGTTTAAGGCATGTGTCTATATAGTGTTTTTCTTTTTTCATAAAAGGCCCTGGGAGTGAAAAAAGCTCTCCCAAGCTGCACATGGTTTTTGTTTCTATAACAATATCTTGATAATGTATCAGCACTCTAACTGCCGTCCTATGAAAGACCGTCATTGCTGCTTTGCTCTTTACTTTTTATTTATTTGACACTGACACTGACACTGACACTATTTATAAATAAATAAATAGATAAATAAACAATCAAATCCTCCTCTCACCTACCCTACCTGGGGGGTACTATGTGTGTGTATCTTCCTCAACCTTGATTCCTCTACCAGAGGCCTGGGAGTTTGATGGTTCTGTGCAGCATTTTAGCTGTTCCTAGAACTGCACATTTGCAGCACAACTGCACCAGAGTCACAGCCTCTAATGGTTCTATTACCACTAGAATCACTTTGGCCTTCACCTTCCACATCTGTTCCAGTTGTTCCTTCAGGCCTGGGTACTCCTCGATCTTCTAATGCTTCTTCTTCCTGATGTTACTGTCAGCTGGGTTTGCCACATCTATCACTACAGCTGTATTCTGCTCCTTATACATCCACCACTATGTCTGGTTGGTTGGCCAGCAGCTGCTTATCTGTCTGGAACTTATCTATCTGGAACATAGGATCTTAGCTCTGTTGTTCTCAACCACTTTCAGTGGTGTCTCCCATCGGGACTTGGCAACTTCTAGCTCATACTTGTTGCAGATGTTTCTGTACACTATCCCCGCCACTTTATTATACCTTTCAGTATAAGCAGTCCCAGACTGCATCTTGCACCCAACTACTATGTGCTTGACAGTCTCAGGGGTGTCTTTGAGCAGCCTGCACATTGGGTCCTGCCTGCTGTGGTAGACCCCTGCTTCTACTGATCTGGTGCTTAGGGCCTGTTCTTGTGCTGCCATGATCAGAGCCTCTGTGCTGTCCTTCAGGCCTGATTTTTCTAGCCACGGGTAGGATATCCTGATGTCAGCCACTTCCTATATCTGTTCGTGGTACATTCCATGGAGGAGCTTGGTCTTCCACGATGCTTTCTCATCCTCCTCGTCATCTTCTGTCTTCTGCTGTCTGACACACTCTTTCATCAGTTCGCTAGGGCCATCTTCTTGATATATTCATGGATGTTCCGTGTTTCATTCTGGATAGTGGCTCTGACACTCACTAATCCTTGTCCGGCTTATGTTCATTGTTTGTAGAGTCTCAGGGAGCTGGACTTCAGATGGAACCCTCCGTGCATCGTGAGGAGTTTCTGTGTCTTGACATCAGCGACATCTATTTCCTCCTTTGGCTAGTTCACTATTCCAGCTGGGTATTTGATGGTTGGTAGGACGTACATGTTGATGGCTTGGCCACCATGCATCCGCATTTAGCCAGTCCGAATGACATCCCAATGTCTTCGCTGTAGATTAAAGTGGTAAAGTGGATTAGTGAGTCAATGTCTCTCCCACTCTTAGCATACAGCTTGATGTCATCCATGTACAGGAGGTGGCTGATGGTTAATCCACTTCTGAACTTGTATTCATATCCACTCTTTACGATGATGATGTGGCTGAGGGGGTTCAGGCCTATGCAGAACAGCAGCGGGGACTGTGACTCACCTTGGTATATACACCGCACTTTAAGGTGACTTGTGCGATGGCCTTGGAATTGGCTTCTAGTCTTCCAGAGCCACATTGAGTTCTTAATAAAGCTTATCAGTGCCTTGTTAGCCATGTATAGTATGTATAGCATAGCATTATTGGTCTGTAGTTGGACATCTTGTTGTACTTCTTCATGATTCAGGACCTGTCTCTCATGACTTTCTTCCTCCGGGCTTCAAACCTTCTTCTCCATGGTGGGCTACATACTTGGCCTTGATTTTTTAACCAAGAATCTCCTGGATTAGAGTGGCATTGGCATATATGAGCTCATTCGTTTCAGTGATGGTGTTGGTGGATATATTGAGTGCACTGTTAACGTCTGCAAGCATCAGACCAGTGCAAGGGGCTGATAATCATTTCCATCACCTGTAGTGTTCCCATATTGGGGTTGTAGTCTTCCAAGTTCAAGTTGTGAGAGTAGCTTCCTACTATTGATGTTAGAGCATTGAGCCAAGTCAGAGTGGATGTTGGTCTTCTGGTTATCCATAGTTGACATACTGTTTTTGTCATTGCTGTTATAGTAGATTCCATATATAGTGTATATTTATATATATACACTACCAGTCAAAAGTTTGGACACACCTTCTCTTTCTCTTCTCTTTTATAGGTTTTTCTTTATTTTTTTTGCTTTCTACACTGTAAAGCATTACAGAATACATCAAAACTATGAAGCAACACGTATGGCATATACTGAATTATGTGGTAAACAAAAAAGTGTAAA